>CM022947.1:32888428-32965235 GCA_012931725.1 Litsea cubeba
GCAACAAAAAATAATGTGTTAGCAAGCCAATTCACAAACTCAAAAAAAAAAAGATCAAAAGAAGTCGTACCAATTGGAGATTCTGGATCTACTCCAGAGTCCCTCGGTTCTTCTTCAGGTGCCTCAACAGGATCCATCACCACCTCATCGGTTGGGACCTCAGGCATCACCAAGTCTTCCTCTGCTAAAAAAAAAAAAAAAAAAAAAGAAGAAAAGCAGAAACAAGAAGCAAATCATAACATGGAAAAAATCCCATGAAAAGAAATGGAAAGAGAAAAAGGAAGAATCATACCTTCACCGACGGTCTCTTCTTCTCGGCTTCTCTTCTCTGGAGGCTCGTCAGCATCCACTGGCACATCCTCATTAATAGTAAGAGGAACTTCCAAGTTAGGAGAGTCCTCATGCTGCCCCTTGCTGCGATGATGACTCCTCCTCCTCTTACTTCTGCGGGCTCGCTTCTTAGAGGAACCTGCCCCGCTGTCAGAGTCAGGTTTGCCACTCGACTCATCACTGGATGGTCTGCTCTTGCCAGTAGACTCCACGGAAGCTTGCCTCTGTGCCGCCTGCATCCAAGCGCCAAGTTTGGTTTCCTCCTGTTCTAGCTGCTCCAAAGCCTCGTCAGGTATTTCTCGAACAGCTTCAGAACCGATGACGCCCTGGTCACCGAGAAAGCCTATCTTGTGCTTCTCTCCAAAAAGGAAGGCCCAAACTTCCTCTCGCCGGATGCCATCCGACTTTCCAAGGCCCTTTCCAGATGCCAGCTTCACATCAAGCTCCTTCCTGGAAAGTCCCCGATATGCCGAGAAGCTCTCCGCGAACCACTTCGCAAAGCCGGCAGTCCGGGAAGTCAGCAACACAGGATAAGAAATCATGGCTGTAGTGTCTTCAGCACTATAGAAAGCCCATGCATTTCTCCCGTCCTGTAAGCCTCCAAAGCGCTTCACCATGCTTGAAGGCGCTCCAACAACGCCTTGAGAAAAGCCAAGCTGCAAAGCAAAGCGAGAGGGTACATACGGCTGGATGTCGACGAAAAGATGTCTACGGTACACCATCGTGCCGACACGTATGCTGAAAAGCCACTCTCTCTCTGCATTTGTCAAGGAATAATGCCTTCCCGACCCCGCCCTAGTAGAGTCTCGGGAGGCACCAAAATCAAAAGCCTTCTTCCGCAACTCCGGAGAAAGCTTTACTGAAGATTGCCCCATCTCGACGTCCCTGAACCGTCGGATCCTCATACGGGCAAACAAAAGTGATTCGGACACGGCTTTGCCCTTAGCCAGTCGAATCATCAGAGGATCATCATCCTGTGCAGCACCCAGCCGATGGAAGCCAGGACAGTGGTATACATACCATGAATAAAAGATATGGGCTGAAAATACCCTATTCATGGGAAGCCCAAGCCGAACCAAAAAAGCAGCAGCCTGCAGTTCGGTACACAGGTAGGAGTAAAGAGCTGGCACCAAAGCAAGCTGCTCTCCAAACGCCATCTGACAAGCCGGGAAAATACAATGCGGCCTGATGTGCGTTCCATCTCCTCCAGCAAATACAGCCTCACCAAGCCAATAAGTGAGGTAAACAGCGAGATCTCTCCGCAGTGCAATGTCAGGACATATGGCGTTTGTATTTGCACAGAAATCTCTCAACTCTTCTTGCATGGCCAAGATCTTCTTTGGATCCTGAGCTCCAGCTTCCTGGGTCAAGCTATCAGAAGACTCCCTACTATCAAAAAAGTTGGGGAATGAAGAGCAAAAACTCTTCCAACTGCTGGATCTAACTTTCGAACCCCCCTTTCTCCTTCAAAAAATCATAGAAGGCGACGAGCTGAAAGTATAAAAGCCTGAACTCCTCAGACTGCCCCTCGAGGACGCTGTCAATCGGCATAAACTCCTCATAGAGTTTGCCGAGGATGGGCAATCCGGTAATAGCGCTCAGCTCCTTCAAAGAAAAACCAATCTCACCATTCGTCACAACGAAGGTATTGGTTTGTGGGAGAAATGACTCCAGCATAGCCATGAAGGCCTCGTCGGAAAAGATCACGGTCTCCCTAAAGGCGCGGACCGCATCAAAAATCCCGGCTTCCTTCAAAACGGCGCCACCAATCAGCAGGACGCGATCAGTCCACGACTTCCACTCGGAGTCAGCATTGAAGCGGCCACGAAGTCGGAAAGGCTTGATCCAATTGCTGCCGTCACCGCTGAAAATACCAAGGCCCACCGGTCTCAAATCGACCGACGGATAATCAGAGCCCTGGTAGCCGCTAGATGGCATCAACAGGTCCATGTCAACAGGCGACCTCTCCGTATATCCAGGAGAACCGCCAACAAAAACCCCGGTCTTGATTACATTTGTCCTTCTCACCCAGCTTGGAGGATCTTCCCTCTTAGGGCACGTGGGGGCAAGGCTCAGAATCGAGACGGTGCGATCAAACGTCGACCGGGTAGCAACAGTCTTCTTCTCACCATCTGCTGTGAAAGAAAACTGAAAACATCTCCTCTGGTATGTCATGTCATCAGGGACTGCATCACCAAAGAAGAAGGTAGGCTTGGGCAAAACGCTATGATCTTCCATCACCCATGGACGACTGCTTACCATGATCTTATAGAATTCCTCTCCCTTGAGAGTGATCAGTCGCTGCCTCATCTCATCTCTGTTGAGGGAGTCGCACTCTTCCAGATTTCTCTCAACATACTGGACCTTCTCGAAAGCCTGCTGAACGGCCGGATTAGAAGATCTAGAAGATCGACGAGGTACGCTTGTAGCAGGCTCTTTACCCTTGTTCGCTCTGGAGGAACCACCTGAAAAGGATTGAAAAGAAAAAGATCAAAACATCAAAATGACAGAATCTCGCTAAAAAAAAATCTGGCGAAATTTTGACATGATGACGGGGCAATTCCGAAGAAAAGGAACTATCCCGAAAGAAATAGAAAGCTTGAAGATGGGCTCAACATCGCTGCGAGCTCCGAAACTCCAAACTTTCGAAACCTAAAAGTCTCCGCAAAATCAGGAAGGGCTCAACATCACTGCGAGCTCCGAGTTCCCAAATTTGTAAAAACTTTCAGGTATGCTATCACATCATGCTACAAATTTAATTTACAAATTAAAGGCATGCATGAACATCTTGGTTTGAAAAAAAAAATGCATTATCATGATGAGCAAAAAAAAAAAAAGAAAAAGAAACTTTCTCTAAAAAAAAAAGGGGAAAGAAAAAGAAAAAAAAAGAAAAAGAAACTTTCTCTAAAAAAAAAAGAGGGGAAAGAAAATAAAAAAAAAGAAAGTAAAGAAACTCTCTCAAAAAAAAAAAAAGGGGGGGAGGGAAAGAAAAAAAAAGAAGAAAAAATGAGGGCTGGCCCACAGGCCACGTGGCCGTACGGCCAGATCCGTACGGATCTGTCCGTACGGCCCACACAAAAAAAAACATGAAAAAAAAAAAGAAAAGAAAAGAAAGCAAAAAAAAAAAAAAAAAAAAAAAAACCGTGTGAAAAAAAAAGGAGGCAAACACGTGGAAAAGAAAAAAAAAGAGGAAAAGAAAAGAAAGAAACAAAAAAAAAGAAAGAAGAACTTTATTTTTCCTACAATGGAGTTTTCTTGAAAAAAAGGGGAGAACTTACTTGAAGCCATTGATGGAGAAGAAGAAGAAAAGTCTTGAAGATCTTGAAAAAGAAAAGCTCTTGGTCTTGAAGCCCTCTTGAGATTATTGCAAAAGAAAGTAATAAGAGCAAGAGATCCAACCTTCTCCTTGCTTTTATAGAGGAGAGCAAACCAAAGAAGGAAAGAAGAAAGAGGTAAGTGTTACTAATTAGTAACCTTACCAAAAGAAAGAAATTAGAAAGATTCTTTCCCAAAAGAAAGATATCTTGAGGGATTCTCTCCCAAAAAGAAATCAATGAGAGATTTTCTCCTAAAAGATATAATCTATGACGGATTCTTTCCCAAAAGAAAGATATCTTGAGATATTCTATCCCAAAAATAAAGGGATCATGAGAGATTCTCTCCAAGTAAAGATATTCTTAGATATTCTCTATCCAAATGAGATATTTTTGGATATTCTTTACAAAAATGACACCATATGAGATCTAAGCCATTTCAAAAGCTTAAGGTCCCATGGGTTAGCCCATATGAGCCAGGTTTGACCACCTAGGCACAAAAAAAAAATAAATAAATAAATTTTGGGCTTTTAGTCAAAGAAGAAATCCCTCTTACCAAGAGCATACAAAAATGGTTCCATGCCTCTTTTGAGTTGATTGGACCATACAAAAGAAAATTCCAAGCCCCATGAGCTTCCAAAAATCAAACCATCCAGCCTCATCTACCAAATTGAGCCAAATTCTTGAAATTGACATTCCATCAAACCAAATCCTGGTCCCCTAACTTGCCACATACAGCCTGTTAGGTCACAAGACCAAAACCAAAAACCAAAACCTGATCCCCTAACTTGCCACATACAGCCTGTTAGGTCACAAGATCAAAACCAAAATTGATCCCCCAACATTCCACATACAGCTTGTTGGGTCACACGATCAAAACCAAACCCGACCCCCTAACCTGCCACATATAGCCTGTTAGGTCACAAGGTCAAAACCCAAATCCACATCCCTGATGTCATCTTCAAAACTTTGCCTCGAGATGGCACGTGATCCCTTTCACTACCATAAAATTCCCCTGGAAGCTCAAAAGGCTACAAATACCAAAAAGAAAGACTGCTCAAAGACTCTTGGTCAAGTCACAGGCTCTCCTTCGAAAATCTCTTCGAGGCACATCGACTACAAAAGTTAAGCAACTCGCCGCTGTACCTCGAGGGGGCATTTGTTGACACCAAAAAAGTCACTTTGCCTTTTCAAGATCCAAAGAGCTACATGAAGTCGCAACCTGCCATAAATAGGCAATGCTGCTTCCAAAAATCAAATCTTGTCAGAATCAAACAAAAAACTGCAAGATTCTTCCAGACAGCCAAAAGAGGAGTACACAAGAAGTTTCGGGCCATTTCAAAATCATTTGGCCTAACTTCGCTTCTCCGACAGCCGAAAAGGAGCTCTCGGCGACAAAAGCTCTCCGGGACCATGGTTTCCAAGACAGAGCCTATGGATCATCTTAAAATGACTCCAATAGGTTCCCTGTCAAATTTCAAGTCAATCGGACATCGGCTGACCGCACATCAAACCGCGACATCTCCGTCGCGACAAAAAGCAAGTCTACAGGTGATAGGACCCCAAACGGCTTCAAAACTCAAACAAAAGCCTATGGTTGGTCTTATTTATTGCTCAGGAGGCTTCACACCAAATTTCAGGTCATTCTGACATCGTTTGACCCAGTTTCAGCTTCTGACGGAAAATCGGCAGCTCTGCGCGACAAAGTCTTCGGCTTTCTCAGGAAATTGGAAACTTTGCAAAATAAAATGCAAGGATTCTCATCAGGTTTCCTACAAAGAAATCAGGCCAATAAATGGTCAAAATGTCAAGGAAAAGTACAGAAGAAAAAAGAATAAAAAAAAAAGCAAAAACGGACGAAAACGGGACACGAAAGGGGGAAAACCCCCCCAAGGTCGCAGACCCCTGCGACCCTGGGCCAGGGTCGCCGGCGACCTTGGACCCCGGGGTCATCGGGAAAGCCCCGGAAACCCCGGTTTTCGCCGTTTTTTTCGCGATTCGAAGCGCCCAGCCTCTGGTACTTTCCAAAATTCATGCTTTTGAGACACCAAGTCCTCTGACATCCGTCCAAAACACGGGTCAATCATCAAGAGTATCGAAAACAATATTGATCGCCACCCGGTCAACCAAAAAAAGTGTGCTTTCTACCCGACCGATCGAGAAATCGACAGGACAGATGGCACCGACCCGCTGTTGGCAACAAACACCTGAAATTACATGATCATCTGATGTCGATCTACATGAAGATCCATCGATGATCATCAACAGAAGAATCTCAAAAGACGTGGCACGGCCCGCGACTCTTCAACTGCTCGGCGACCACTTAATGCGATTAATTGACTAGCTTTATTACAGTCATTAATCCATTTCTTTGGACGGCCCAATCAGAAGCAAGCATTCGGGAGTTACAAGTCAAGAGATTCATGGCATTTAACCCATGAAACTCCTCCCATCATGGCGATTAAAGGCGATTAAATGCCCTCAATCTCCTCCGGCCAATCAGAAGCCAAGAAAAAGGAGTTACAAAATAAACAATTCAATTTTGTAACTCCTCCCATTATGCGGCTTAATGACAATAAAAGCCCATAAACCCACCTAAAAGGCTACCTAAAAAGCCTATAAATAGGAGGGCTCTCCAAGAAGAAAGAACACACAACGAACATCAACAGACAGCAGTCAGAAATCCAGAGAAAAGAAAAAGAGAGAAAACTCTGCGGAAGTTCTACACCGGCCACCGCAACAAGGTGACAAAAGTCCCTTGGGGGGTACCCCCCCCAAGGTCCTTGCCCTCTCCTCCTGCCTCCAATGGTTTAGATATGGCTTTTCAGCCCGTCTACTCGGCTTTTTATTGGACATAGGACCTTCCTTTGGTCTTTGTCCTCTAAAAACCCGAGGTTATAGCCAAGCCAAGCAAATCAATAGCATCCTCTGTTCTCATCTGCATGGATGATGGCGAAGCCCACATATGGCTTGCGACCGTCAATCTAAACGAGTCCCCCACAATCTCCTGAGAAGTTAGATCCTCCTTTTCTTGCATTTCATTGTAGTTTGTATTTTTTCAAAAGAGACAAAAATCACAATTCTTGTCTTTCATTGTTGATAAGGATTGTAAATCGGCTATAAATGCCAAAAATCGGCTATAAATGCCAAAATCGGCTATAAACGCCAAAAATCGGCTATAAACGCCAAAATCGGCTATAAATGCCAAAAAAGTCGCCTTTCATGGCAAATCAAGAAAAATGTCTCTTTTCTTAAATATATGTGCAATGGAAAACTTGAAAGAAGTTGATTTCCTTTTTACTTGCGAAGGTTGATCTCCGGATCACCACTTGCAATTCCAAGTAAAAATAGAAAATCTGGCACACCCACAAAAAAAGAAATGTTGATGCACGCCCTTGCCCCCCGGTTACGAAAGGGTCGGAACCAAACGGACTCCCACGTCCGCCGACCTCGGTAGAACCGAGCAGGAGCGCGGTCCATCAACTACATGTATTTTTTTGGTACTCTTTTTTTTTGTAGTGCTTGTGAACACTTTTTTTTTGTTATCCCTACGCTCACTTGAATCTTTTTGTGATAAAAGTAATTGCTAAATGGGATTTGATCAAAAGGTTGTCATTTTGTGAAAATCTCTTGTCAAATGATTGTTTTGGCATGAAAGCCAGGTTTTTGTTTGTGGCATGGAAGCCAAATTTTTTTGTGGCATCTATAGCCAGTTTTGGTGGCATTGATAGCCGGTTTGTTTTGTGGCATCTATAGCCAGTTTTTGGTGGCATTGATAGCCTGTTTTGTTTTGGTGGCATTGATAGCTGGTTTTTTTTTTTTTTTTTGAAATCCAAGTTTTTTTGTTTGTGGCATTGATAGCCGATTTTGTTTTGGTGGCATTGATAGCCGGTTTGTGGCATTTATAGCCTATTTTGTTTTGGTGGCATTGATAGCCGTTTTTTCATTTTTTGAAATCCAAGTTTTTTTGTTTGTGGCATTGATAGCCGGTTTTGTTTTGGTGGCATTGATAGCCGGCTTGTGGCATTTATAGCCTGTTTTGTTTTGGTGGCATTGATAGCCGGTTTGTGGCATTTATAGCCTGTTTTGATGGCATTTATAGCCGGTTTGGTTTTCAAAAATGCAAGTATCAACTAAAAGTCGCCTCCCTGCTGAATGTTCTTGCAAGTATCGATGGAATGTCGCATCCTTGCTCATTCGGTTGCGAGTATCGATGGAATGTCGCATCCTCGCGGATTTGGGTGCAAGTATCGATGGAATGTCGCATCCTTGCTTTTCAAAAATTTTGGTTTTGCGGGTACTAACTTGATGTCGTTTCCCCACGATTTTTGAAATTTGTGGTTTTCTCGAACCTTTGAAATCTGGGTTGTGGATATCAACTGAAATGTTGCGTCCCCACGGTTTTTGTTTTTTTTAGGTTTTTTCGAACCTTTGAAATTTAGGTTGTGGATATCAACCGAAATGTTGCATCTCCACAGTTTTTTAGGTTTTTTCGAACCTTTGAAATTTGGGTTGTGGATATCAACTGAAATGTTGCATCTCCACAGTTTTGGATTTTGCAAGTACCGACGAAATGTCGCTTCCCTGCGATTTTGGAAGTGTCGAACATGGTTCATATGCTTCCGATTTGTGCGAGTATCGACTAAGCGTCGCTTCCTCGCGATTTTTTTTGAAAAAACCATTTTTTTTTTGTTTAAAGACACGAGGGTCATAAGTTTTGACCTAAAACCATTTTGGCGGTAAAAGGCAGGGTGGAATAGGGGTGGAAATCCCTGAATCCGGATTTTGTTTCAAACCATGAATTTTGGGTTCAAGGGTTGAAAATTTTGGTCAAGTTAGGGAAAGGTTCCTAAACTTAGGTTTTTTTTTCTTGACAATGAAACGATGAAAGTAAGCATTGTTTTTTAAATTTCTAGAAATTTCAACATTTGATATGAAAATTCTAAAAAAAAGGGTGGGTTTAGCGAGCGTGTACCTGGAAACCGGTTTTGGCCGTACAGGCATTGCTCTTACCCAGTTGGGTAAGTCTTCAAGGGTAGTACCGCTTTAAGAACTTGCCGTTGCTGGGCAGCATACATCTGTCACCTTCCATGTTTAGGAGTGCGTATGCGCCGTTGGAGAAAACCTTGTCGATGACGTAGGGTCCCTCCCATTTTGGCTCAAATTTGCCTTTGGACTTGTGAGCGAAGACCATTGGTCTTTTTACCGCAAGAACCAAGTCACCCTTTTTGTAGGCGCGTTGCCTGACCTTTTTATCGAAAGATCCTGCCATGCGTGCTTGGTAAAGTTCAATGCTTTGTTGAGCTTCGAGCCGTCTCTCATCGAGATTGTCCAGCTCATGGAGTCGCAATTTGATATTGCTTTCTTGAGTCATGTCATTTTGCAAGGATACCCTCAAGGAAGGAATTTGTACTTCCAAGGGTACGACAGCTTCGCATCCATAGACCAAGGAGAATGGTGTGCTATCGGTTGGTCCTCGAACGGTGGTTCGATAGGCCCACAAAGCTTCAGACATTTTGTCGCTCCAGTCTCTTTTGTGACTAGAGACCATTTTTTTGAGGATTTTGCAGAGTGTCTTGTTGAAAGCTTCTGCTAACCCGTTTGCTGCCGGATTGTATGGAGTCGAAGGACAGCTTTGGATTTTGTATTTGTCGCAGAACCTGTAGAATCGATGATCCCGGAACTGTGGTCCGTTATCATGGACGAATCTTTTGGGTATGCCAAAACGACAAATGATGTTGGTGCGCAGGAACTGAAGGACTGATGAGGTCTTCATTTCGTTAAACGCAAATGCTTCTGACCACTTGGAGAAATAATCCGTAGCGGCGAAGATGAAGCGATGACCTTTGCTCGAAGGGGGAGAAATAGGACCTATGATGTCCATACCCCAGGCTTCGAAAGGCCATGAGATCGCTGTAGGATGCAGCCATTCTGGAGGCATGTGAATGTAATCTCCATGAATTTGGCATTGTTGGCAGCGCTTAGCAAATTGCATTGCGCCAGACACCATGGTAGGCCAGTATTATCCTAACCTTTTTATCTGATCATAGAGCTTAGGTCCAGCCTGATGAGCTCCGCAAAGACCAGCATGAACTTCTTTGAGTGTTTCTTCAGCCTCTTGTTGTGACAAGCAGCGTAGAAGTACTCCGTTGAAGGATTTCCTGTAAAGGATTTTTGAAGGAATATCCAAATGAAAGCTTGGGGTTCGCCTTTGGATGCTTACGCGTTCTTTTGGATCTTCAGGTAGGATTCCGAACATAATGTAATCAATGAACGGATCCCTCCAGTCGCCGATTGAAGTTTGAAGGATTGAAATCCGACTTCCGACCACTTGGTGGCATTCAGCAACTGCTTGGTGTGTGTTAAGAGGAGGAAGGATTCTTCTTTCGCACACTGTGATTTGCATGTTTTCCCTTTCCTGGATTGCCATGGATGCGGCAAGTCCGGCTAGGGCATCTGCACGTATGTTTTCACCTCTACGAATGTGGGTGATGTGACAGATGTCAAACTTTTGCAGAAATGATTGTGCCTTGTTGTAGTAAGGCAACAAATATGGCTTCCTGACTTCAAATTTCTGATTCATCTGGTTGACGATCAGTTGAGAGTCTCCAAAGACTTCCAGCATGGTGATACCGGATTCGATGGCGAGTTCCAATCCTAAGATCAGAGCTTGATATTCAGCTGCATTGTTTGTGCATGGTTCCAGTAGCGAGAAAGCGTGTGGAATCATGTATTTGTCGGGGCTAACAAAGAGGATGCCAACTCCCGAGATCAGCTGTCTTTTTTCATTCGTCCTGGTTGCACCGTCAAAGTACATGTCCCAGGAGGCACTTTGTGAGAAAGTCTCCACATTGTAGACTGGTTCCTCTGGGAGATCATCTCTGAGTGGAGAATCTTTAGGCAATGGATGCTCTGCGAGGAAGTCCGCTAGAGCTTGCCCTTTGATTGCTTTTTGTGGTACATACCTAATATCAAATTGTGACAGAAGGATGGACCATTTTGCCAGTCGAGCATTGAGAGAACCTGCCTTTGTGACAAGGACCTTCAAAAGGTTGACCCTTGAGACCAGGTATACTGTGTTGGAAAGCAAGTAGTGACGCAGCTTTTGTACGGCGAACATCACTGCAAGACATTCTTTTTCGACTGGAGAGTAGCGATGCTCTGCACCTACTAGCATGCGGCTGAGGTAATATAGAGCAGCTTCTTTTCTTTTATCATTTTCTTGCGCAAGCAGAGCTCCCAAAGAGTGATCAAGGGCTCTTGTGTACAAGATGAATGGTTTTCCAGTGGTAGGAGTAGCTAACACTGGAGGTTTTGTCAGGTATGACTTGATATCTTGGAAAGCAGCTTCACAGTCAGCATCCCAGACAAAGTTTACACCTTTTTTCATCAATCGGGAGAATGGACGGCATTTCCCCGAAAGATTGGAGATGAACCGTCTGATGTAGGCTAATCTCCCTTGAAGCCTTTTGAGTTCTCTCAAGGTTCTTGGAGAGGGCATTTCTAGAATGGCTTTGACTTTTATGGGGTCAAGCTCTATTTCAGCTTTCCGAACTAAAAATCCGAGGAACTTACCCGACGAGACACCGAAGAAGCATTTCAAAGGATTCATTCGCAGTTTGTGTTTGCGAAGCAGGAGGAAGACTTCTCGAAGGTTTTCGAGATGATCTTCTTTTCTTTTGCTTTTGACGGCGAGGTCATCAACGTAACATTCAACTGTCTTGTGCTGCATATCTTGGAATATTTTCATCATAGCCCTCTGATATGTGGCACCAGCATTTTTCAGACCAAATGGCATGACAGTGTAGCAATACACGCCAAATGGGGTCCGAAAAGATGTATGTTTTTCATCTTCAGGATGCATCTTTATCTGATTGTAGCCAGAGAAACCATCCATGAATGTCATTCGCTCGAATCCACAGGTATTATCGATCATTACCTCTGGTATGGGGAGCGGAAATTCATCTTTAGGGCATGCGCCATTCAGGTCTCTATAGTCAATACAGACCCTGATCTGCCCGTTCTTCTTTGTCACGGGGACAATGTTGGCCAACCATTCAGGATGTTGTTCCTCACGGATGAAGCCGATGCTTTTGAGTTTTTGAACTTCTTGTTCAATTTTATCCATCACATCTGGACGGAATCTTCTTTGGCCTTGCTTGACAGGCTTGATGTCTTCTTGAAGATTGAGTTTGTGAACTGCTATTTTGGGGTCTAAGCCTGGCTTTTCAGCGTAAGACCATGCAAAGCAATCAACGAACTCACGAAGAAAGGCGATATACTCGGGTAACTCATCATCCTTTATATTCTTGCTTATGAATACAGGACGTGGGTTATCTGGTGTTCCCAAGTCTATCTTTTGAACAGGATCTTCTGTTGGAAGGTTCGAAGGTGGTTCCTCCACAATATTTTCGGAGGCTTCCAGCTCAACGAAACCTTCTGGGTTTTCAAAGGCATTTCCAGACCAAGGTTTTGTTCCTTTCCACGGGTCTTCTTGATCGGTAATTTTCCTAAGGCTTGCTATGAGATGATCCCAATCGCCTGTTGAAACCGGGTCGAAGTAGGCTACTTCTTTTGGAGATGAGGGTTCTTCTGGGTCAGAAGTCCACACGTCTGTGCCATCGGACAACTCCTCTTCATTTTCGGAGAAATCGTGCCAATTGGATGAGCTTCCTGGATCTTTGTCAGGTGACTCATCAAAGAGATATCCAGGGAGATCGATGTCTTCATGGACTTGAGAAGTTGAGGCTTGGTCAGTATATTGACTTTTAAGCCTTTGTGTCAACTGTCTCAAGGGAGTGTCGGGATCATACCCTAACCCGTGTGAAGACTTTTCTACATGGCCGTAGAGTCTCCAATCTTCCAGCTGGCTTTTGGTCAAGACGGGCCCCAATGGCGTGAGAATACAGCGTCCTTCTCCCAAACCGACTGGGTTTTGAGCGTCATAGCCCATTTTCTTCATAATAGCTTGTGCCACAGAACTGTATAAGGATAGTTGAGGCATACCTTTATTTTGGAAAGGTTCAAGCATGGAGTTTGATGAAGAAGCATCCGATCTATGGAAGAAGATCGGCTTTTCCTTTGCTGAAGTTGCTGGAACAACGAAGGAAGCTGATGTAGGATCTTCTATGTCAGAAGTTATCTCCATTGGAGTGAGAGCAGGCTGAACTTGCTGAGTGTCAGCTTGGCTTGATGATGTGTCGTCTTCCGGTTCTGAATCCGAGTCCGTGTCTTGCATGATAGACATGAAAGAGACAACAAATTTGCCCCCAGGCTTTTGTTTTGCCTTCTTCACTTTAGTTGTGATGACCAAAGGCTTTGAAGGTTTGAGGGAGATGATGAAGGGAGTTTGAATGCTCTCCTCAGATTTACCGGATGGTTTTTTTTTTCCGGTGATTGTTGAGGAGCTTGGCCTTTATCTTTCTGGAGATTTTCGGCAAAGGATGCTGTGTGCTTCTCCTCTTCTTCTTTTTCTCCTTCATATATCTGTGAGTCTGCGAAGTGGACTTCTTTACCTTTGAAGGGTTTTCTGTCCGCAAAGACTCGATGTATCATGCCGTCGTCGCCAACAAACTTGATGCATTGATGTAGAGTTGAAGGGACAACACCATTCTCGTGGATCCAAGGGCGTCCGAGAAGGATGTTGTAGCATGAAGGGGTTTTTATTGCATACACTGTGACCTCAGAGATAAGATCACCGATCTGCAACTTGAACCTGATTTTGCCGATAGGCCTTTGAGTACTACCATCGTATCCAAAGATAGATACAGATGTGTGGCTCAGCTTGCTGGGTGGGATGCCCAACTCTTCAAGAGCTGATGTGGAGATGAGGTTGAGTGCAGAACCTGGGTCGATCTGAACTCTGTGCATAGGCATTTCCTTGATATACCCTGTGAAGTATAGGGGTCGGTTATGCCTGGTTTCGCCAAGTAGGAGGTCGTCCTTTGTGAAGGCGATGGTTGCACTGGCCGCTTTTTTAACCGAGAGGCATTCAATGCATGATCCCTCAGTTTTCTTCTTTTCTCCCTTTGAGGAGGCTTCTGAGTCTTTGACCCGGTAATCCATTTCAATTTGGAGGACTTGCGGGGCATATTTGTCGACATCCTCATTCAGCTTTTGTAATTCCGAAATGAGATTATCACGA
The DNA here is from genome assembly GCA_012931725.1 of Litsea cubeba. Lineage (NCBI taxonomy): Eukaryota > Viridiplantae > Streptophyta > Magnoliopsida > Laurales > Lauraceae > Litsea > Litsea cubeba. Next base: position 32,902,217 of record CM022947.1, read on the forward strand.
GTGTGCGGAGACATTCGCAACAAATCTAGGATGTGCAGACGTGCAGGTATGTGCTTGAAGTGTTCAATCAAGTCATACTTGAAAGCCTCCTTAGGGCCTGCATGTTCATCATTGTTGCCACTAGGGGCGCTTACAACATCTTTTCCTGAAGGATTTACATATGTAAAGGAAGATTGGTTGTAATTTTATGGTAGTCTCGGCCAGAGCGGGTGCCTCTACCAACTTCGAGAGCTTCTTGAGAAGGGTCTTTGTTTGGAAGATTGTCTTCAAGATCAAGAGGCTGTCATTTTTCATTTGCTAAGGATGAATCAGCAGCAGAGTTTCCATCCTCAGTGATCGTGTTGCACGGAGCATTTTCCGGGAACAAGTCCTGAACAGCATCCAGCAACCTTTCTTCTTCGTTGACTAATTCATCATCCCAAGCATCAATGGCTGGGAATTCTTCAGTCAGGAAGGGTGTGAACTTTGAAGTCACAGTCTCAGGAGAAGAAACCTGAGAGGGTGTCATCTCAGTGAAAGTCACGTGAGACGAGGTGGCTTCAGAAGATACATTGCTAGGCGTCGCCGGAGTGTAAGTGCTCTCATCAGAGATGCTTCGGAAGAGCTATAATCCCGAATTATCACATTACAGGAAGCTCTGACGGGAGACGTTGCCTGATCGGAGTTAGACTCATCCTCGGATGTAAGAGGATCGTCTATCCAGCAATTTTCTCCATTTTCAGGAGTTAAGGGAGGATGTACCTGGTGGTCTTCAGGGACTTCAGGCTCTGGATTACGAGGAGTCTCGTTGACGCGTTCTTGCTCTTGTTCTAAAGCGAGTCGCTGCAAGATCCTTGCATATTCTTCAAGATCAGGCATGGGAGCCGGATCTTCTTCTTCATCAACTCTTTGTGGCTCAACATGGTTGATTCCCACTGGAGTAATGAGAGGTGCTGAGTCAGCAGCATTTTCTTGTACAGCCTCTTGGTCTTCTTCGTCATCAGACCAGGATCCTTGTGGCTGTAGGGGTTATACCAGATTACTGGCATAAGATGAGACTCAGGAACCCATTCTTCATCGGAGAGATATTCTCCTGTTTCATGGGACTCCTCCCACTCATCTGTGTAGTTGGATTCGAATCCATCATCGGTGTCGCTGGACTCGTATCCATCAATGGAGAATCCAACTATCGAATTGCAAGAGTATGATGCCTCCTGCATGGCTTCTTTGAATTGAGGGGGCATGAAATCACTGAGAGTGAATTTCCTTACCCCCTTTGAAGTCTCTGGAAGGGTTGTTTTTGTTACCTCCAGTGAAGTGGTAGAGGAAGCCTCTGCCTTTTCTTTGACCTCTAGTTTTGGCTGGCTCTTCTCTTGTTGTTTGAGCTTGAGGAGATGTTTCCTAGCCTGCCTTCGCTGTTGAGCTGTAGGCTTTGTTTTCACGACCTCCCAATTTTCATCTTCCAGGAGATCAGGATGTACCCATATCGGTTGTCCGTCTGGTGTCGGGTAAGGAACCAGTTCCTCGGACGTCTTGGATTGAGTTTATCACCTTGAAGGAAGTAGTGATCTTCTTCTTCGGTGATTTTGGTGTTTGTCCACATGTCACCATGTTGACGGAGGCAGACCCATAGTTTTTGTCAAAGGTGATGACTCCGTTTTTCCACATCTCGTTTATCTTCTCTCACAACGAAGCATTGATTGAGAGGATGCGAGATCATCTGGTGGTATGGATAGTACCGAGGATCGTTGGTTTTGCCAACATCACCCGGTCTTTTTGGTTCAGGCAAGGTGAGCTTGCCGTTTGCCACAAGAGCCCCGAAGATTTCATCAACATCTTCATCAAACGGGTATTTCTTCTCTACTCGTTCTTTGAAGGCATTTGAGAGTTCAGGTCTCTTACCAGCAGCTTTGTTTTCAGCTTTCTTTGGTGGCTGAGGAGCTGACTTGGTCTGCACATTAAGGACCTCTTTTTTCTTTGGTTTAGAGGTTGCAATGGCGGTTGGCTCTTTTCTTGATGATTTCTGACTGTTGAGGTCTTTAATCACCGTTTCAGCTTCCATGGAAGCTTCTAGGAGTTCTCCCAGGTTTTTTGATTTGTTGCCGATGATCATGGAGCAGATTCTGGCTCTCATGTTGTTTCGGCAAATGTCGACTAGCGACGCTTGTGGCAATACATCAGAGCATTTGTATGCCATTGCTTTCCACTTGTGAATGAAGTCATATGTTGATTCATTCTCCCCCTGTTTAAGGCTACACAGCTGAGCCATAGTAGCGGGATGATCTTCACCTTTGAAGTGAGTCAGGAAACGTGTCTCTAGCATGGCCCAGTTTTGGATTGAGTCCTCCGGCAGAGTGGAGTACCAATCGAAGGCCGTACCTTTTAGGGTACTTGCAAAGAAGCGGATCTTGAGTGCATCTTGATCCGCGATAGCTCCCGTCAGGATCTTGAAGTGGATGACGTGATGTCTGGCTGATCCTTTCCCCGTATATGTTTGGAGAGTAGGATGCTTGAATTTGGTGGGGAACGGGACCGAGTCCATCCATAAGGGATATGGTCGCTTGATCCCATGCTCCTTGAGTATATCCTCTTCTTTTGCTTTGGCGAGGATACTGTCTACGTCCTTTTTGGTAAGGGCGCGTGACTCATTTTCTTCTCTATTTACCTCGTCGTCTTGATGATTCGGAGGAGGTTCATTGTGCGCCTGATTTTGGAAGGCGAGGAGAAGGTTTTCTATCAGAGTTTCAATCCACTGCTGGCCCTGTTCCAACTGCTGGATGCGTGTGATCGCATCTTCTGGAGGTGGATTACGGGGTGGTGGCTCAGAATTTGTAGCCAAGACATTCATCCTTCGTGATTCGAACGAAGAAACTGTTCTGGTGACTGAGCTGGGGCTCATTCTTTTTGAAGAAGAGCTTGAGGAAGGATCACTCTGCTGTCCTTTGCTTGAAGGAGCAGGGGATTCTTCTGAATGTCTTCTTGTCCTTGAGACGCTGTGGGTCATCGGACGTCGGACATGGATTTTTGTTGCTGATTTTTGGCGCCTTCTGGTTTTTCCAACCATATGGACGGCAGCAACTTGGTTGGGTCTTTCTTTTTTGACCCATTTGGAAAAGGCTTGAAGTGTAGGAGGCTGGGTCCTTTGCTTCTCTAGTCTCTTTTGCCGGTATGACGCGCGGCGGCGTATACGACGAGCAATTTGAGCTTCGGTCAGCTCTGGCTGGGCTTTGACGATGAAGGATGTGCTTCCTCGGGCGCAGCAGCCGAGCCTATCTTCTTTGTAGCTGGGCAAGGACAGGATGCGAACTCTGTCCTTCGCCTGTTGCAGCGAAGCTTTGAATTTTTCGAGTTCGGCCCCTGTAGAGATGAAGGGTCGAACTGCAGGTTTGTAGGCCTTAGCAGGTGCTTGCGGAGGCCTTGTGATGCATGACTTGATTTTGGGCTTGTAGGAACAAGCCGGCTCATGCTGGGATGACTTGGAAGTCAGGTAGGAGATGGGTCTCTCCTCTTTCATGTAAGCAAGAGGGTAGAACTGGTTCTCCTTGAGTGGGGCCAGGAATGCTGGCTTGGTAGATGTTTGGGACCTTTTTTGTTTTGGTGAAGGTCTTGGGGACCAAGTCTTGGGATAGACCTGATCATTTGCAGGTCGAGGCTTCGTGGGACTGCCACGGGCTTCAGGCCTTCTGGTGCTCGCCTTTGGTGTCACGGTAGTGACACGTTGAGAGGCGAGTTTCTGCTTCTTGGAGGGAGCAGTTTGTTCCTCAGGAAGTGGGAATGGTCCCAGCGTCCCAAAGACGATAGTCCGGGGAGTCGAGGTCGACCCGGAGTTCAGAGAGTTGCCGAGGGAGTTGATGCTTCGGCAGCTGATGGGGCGCTTGTAAGTGCGCGTGGTTTGCTTCTGTTGAAGCATGAGTTGGTGCTTGTTTTCATCGAAAGTAATGGTTAGTGAAGCTGCCATTGTTAGTTTTTCGAAAATTTCTGAAACAAGACCACATCCATTAGTAATCACAAGAATATAATGATCATAAATGGGAAGTTCTATGGTTTCGTCTTTTCAATTGCTTGAGGAAGATGACCCAAGCAACATGAAAAAGGTAAAACGCCATAGAGGGTACAATTGTTCTGATCGCAGGTATGGTAAGCCCAGAATGGGCATCCCAGTGACTGCTAGAAGCAATTGTGAACTTAAATTCGACTTATTGAGAAGCAGAACTTGCTCGAGGTAAGAAGAATATAAAGTTGGAGTTACAGATGTGCCGGTCGCAATACAGTAGACCCTACAAGGGCATACTAGTACCGCTAGACACAAATGTTTTGAGACCGCATCTATGAGATGAGATTCTCTGTTTTGAAAGGTCAAAATTGGATTCATCAAAGAGAATCGATGGTATTCCAATCTAAACACGGGCTCAGCGATTTCCGCGAGCGCCAGTGCTCAGAAAGAATGAACCATAATTTCTCGAATCTGAATCTAAAAATGACGAGTTTTTTTTTTTGAAAGGCCAATATCGGGTTCATCAAAGAGAGCAAAAGGCACTCCATCTGAACAAGGGCTTAACGATTTCCGCGAGCGCCAGTGCTCATAAAGGAGAAGACCAAGATTTCTCCAATCTGAACCCAAAATGACGGAAGTTTTTTTTTTTTTGAAGATTTTGAAGATTTTCTTTTTTTAAAAAAAAAAATCTTTTTTTATATTTTTTATATTTTTATATTTTTTTTAAAGATTTTTTTTTGAAATGTTTTTTTATTTTTTATTTTTTATTTTAAAATTATAATTTTTTTTTTAAAATTTATTTTTTTTTAAAAAAAAAATTTGTTTAAAAGACGAGAGAGTACACATAGGCCTCCTAACCCGGTCTCATGAAATCTTGATTGATAGAATTGCCCCCAGGTAAGGGTAGGATTACTTAATGAACCCGTTTGGAGGACCCTTGCCTAGAACAGTCAAGCTGTCTCCACACTCAGGACAAGGCTTTTTTTTGAATCAACCATGATCAAAGAACACAGTTGGTTTAACCTTAGTGGTCTATGTCTTTTTTTTTTATTATTATATTTTTTTTAATGAACTCATCGAAGAGAAACGATGGCCCAAAACCTTAGTCGAACAGGCTCAACATTTCTGCAAGCGCGATGAACGATAGGAACGGATCAAGGTTTCTCAATTTTGAATCCAAAATGAGAAATCTAAAATTTTTTTTTATTTAAAAAGAGAAAGAGTGGAAATAAATTCAAAGAATTAGAAATTTCCAAACAAAAATCTCATCTCATTTTTTTTTAGATGCGGAATCCAACATAGGCCACCAATTATAAAGTAGCCAAGGAATCGAGAAAAGAAATATAAGCATAGAGCAAAATATATGATATGCAAATATTTCATTTCTAGCATCGTGTTCTCAAATAAACGAGTCCCACCGGGTGGAGCCAGCTTGATGGACCGTGCTCCTGCTCGGTTCCTACCGAGGTCGGCGGACGTGGGAGTCCGTTGGGTTCCGACCCTTTCGTAACCAGGGGGCAGGGGCGTGCATCAACATTTCTTTTTTTGTGTGGGTGTGACAGATTTTCTATTTTTACTTGGAATTGCAAGTGGTGATCCGGAGATCAACCTTCGCAAGTAAAAAGGAATCAACTTCTTTCAAGTTTTCCATTGCACATATATTTAAGAAAAGAGACATTTTCTTGGTTTGCCGTGAAAGGCGATTTTGGCATTTATAGCCGATTTTGGCGTTTATAGCCGATTTTTGGCGTTTATAGCCGATTTTGGCGTTTATAGCCGATTTACAATCCTTATCAATAATGAAAGACAAGAGTTGTGATTTTTGTCTCTTTTAAAAAAATACAAACTATAATGAAAAGCAAGAAAAGGAGGATCTAACTTCTCAGGAGATTGTGGGGGACTCGTTTAGATTGACGGTCGCAAGCCATATGTGGGCTTCGCCATCATCCATGCAGATGAGAACAGAGGATGCTATTGATTCGCTTGGCTTGGCTATAACCTCAGGTTTTTAGAGGACAAAGACCAAAAGAAGGTCCTATGTCCAATAAAAAGCCGAGTAGACGGGCTGAAAAAACCATATCTAAGCCATTAGAGGCAGGAGAAGAAGGCAAGGACCTTGGGGGGGTACCCCCCAAGGGACTTTTGTCACCTTGTAGCGGTGGCCGGTGTAGAACTTCCGCAGAGTTTTCTCTCTTTTCCTTCTCTGAATTTCTGTGCTTCTGTCTGTCTGTGTGTTTGTGCTTTTTTTCTGATGATCCTTTCTTCTTGGAGAGCTCTCCTATTTATAGGCTTTTTGGTAGCCATTTAGGAGGGTTTATGGGCTTTTATTGTCATTAAGCCGCATAATGGGAGGAGTTACAGAATTGAATTCTTTATTTTGTAACTCCTTTTTCTTGGCTTCTGATTGGCCGGAGGAGATTGAGGGCATTTAATCGCCTTTGATCGCCATGATGGGAGGAGTTTCATGGGTTAAATGCCATGAATCTCTTGACTTGTAACTCCCGAATGCTTGCTTCTGATTGGGCCGTCCAAAGAAATGGATTAATGACTGTAATAAAGCTAGTCAATTAATCGCATTAAGTGGTCGCCGAGCAGCTGGAGAGTCGCGGGCCGTGCCGCGTCTTTTGGGATTCTTCTGGCGATGATCATCGATGAATCTTCATGTAGATCGACATCAGATGATCATGTAATTTCAGGTGTTTGTTGCCAACAGCGGGTCGGTGCCATCTGTCCTGTCGATTTCTCGATCGGTCGGGTAGAAAGCACACTTTTTTTGGTTGACCGGGTGACGATCAACATTGTTTTCGATACTCTTGATGATTAACCCGTGTTTTGGACGGATGTCAGAGGACTTGGTGTCTCAAAAGCATGAATTTTGGAAAGTACCAGAGGCTGGGCTCTTCAAATCGCGAAAAAACGGCGAAAACCGGGGTTTCCGGGGCCTTCCCGGCGACCCCGGGCTCCAAGGTCGCCGGCGACCCTGGCCCAGGGTCGCAGGACCCTGGGCCAGGGTCGCAGGGGTCTGCGACCCTGGGGGGGTTTTCCCCCCTTTGTGTCCCGTTCTGTGTCCGTTTTTGCTGTTTTTTTTATTCTTTTTTCTTCTGTATTTTTCCTTGACATTTTGACCATTTATTGGCCTGATTTCTTTGTAGGAAACCTGATGAGAATCCTTGCATTTTATTTTGCAAAGTTTCCAATTTCCTGAGAAAGCCGAAGACTTTGTCACGCAGAGCTGCCGATTTTCCGTCAGAAGCTGAAACTGGGTCAAATGATGTCGGAATGACCTGAAATTTGGTGTGAAGCCTCCTGAGCAATAAATAAGACCAACCATAGGCTTTTGTTTGAGTTTTGAAGCCGTTTAGGGTCCTATCACCAGTAGACTTGCTTTTGTCGCGATGAAGATGTCGCGGTTTGATGTGCGGTCAACCGACGTCCGATTGACTTGAAATTTGACAGGGAACCTATTGGAGTCATTTTAAGATGATCCATAGGCTCTGTCTTGGAAATCATGGTCCCGGAGAGCTTTGCCGCCGAGAGGCCTGATTTGACTTCCGAGCGTCAAACTATGGTCAAATGTTGTTGAAATGACCTGAAATTTGACATGTAGCCCTTTATAAGCATTTTGAAGCCGTCCATGTGCTCTATCTGATGAGTAATGGCCTCGGTGGTTCTCGCCGCCGAGAGGCTTGATTTAGCTGTTCGAGGGTTGATGTAGGGTCAAACGTTGTCGGTTTGACTCGGAACTTGACTTGGAGCCTTTTGGAAGTATTTTGAGACCATCCATCGGCTCTAATCGAAGATTTGGTGTCTCCGATGCTTTTGCCGCCGAGAGCTCCTTTTCGGTTGTCGGAGAAGCGAAGTTAGGCCAAATGATTTTAAAATGGCCCGAAACTTCTTGTGTACTCCTCTTTTGGCTGTCTTGAAGGATCTTGCAGTTTTTGTTTGATTCTGACAAGATTTGATTTTTGGAAGTAGCATTGCCTATTTATGGTAGGTTGCGACTTCATGTAGCTCTTTGGATCTTGAAGAGGCAAAGTGACATTTTTGGTGTCAACAATTATCACAACCTATCTTTAATTCAATTAATTCATCTTGAGCATTTTGTAGGTTATGCAAAGAGATCATAAACTTAGAGTCTACACAATTTATTAATTCTTCTTTCTCTCTAAGTTCATTTTTTGAAGAAACTAATTCTTGGTTTAAACTTTTAGATTTTTCTTCTAATCTTTTACTCTTCTTAAGAAGCTCTAAGGAAAATGTGCATAAATCATCAAAAGCTTGTTGAATATCATTTTCATTTTCTTTAATTTCATCTTCTTTTAATTTAAGTTGAGATTCTTTAATTTTGATGTTTGAATCTCCAATGGATGGAAGAAGGATTCTAGAAGAATCTACAAACTCTAAAGTAGTGGAATCCATTCTAATAATTTTCATGGAAGCACAACACTAGGGTTTTGACTCAAGGTTTTTACACCTAATCAAGAGTTCAAAACACTTGATCATAAAAATAGAGCATGAGGCTCTGATACCAATTGAAAGTCCAAGGGATCCTAACCCTAGAGAGGGGGGGTGAATAGGGTGAGCTACACTTAATGACAAATTATGACCAATTTTAACTTCTTTAAAATAAACTAGCCACATGTGATGAATAACATACAATATGCGGAAGCTTAAACAAAACAATCACCACAAATCAATCACCACTATACAAAGATTTATAGTGGTTCGGCCTCAATGCCTACATCCACTACCGGCTTGTGACTCAACACCCCACCTAATTTCCACTATTTATGCTTTTCAAAAGGCTAAGCAATAACCTCTCAATGTTGTTTTTAAAGGCTTAACAACAACCTATACAATATGCTTTTCTAGGCTAAGCAAGAACCTTTACACTATGCTTTTCAATGGCTAAGCAATAACCTTACATAAGAGATTTCTCTTAAAAAAGTGTTTTCACAAAACACTCTAAGACATACAACTTAAGCTCAATAAAAATGCCGCTAAAATAGGCGGATAAGAAAGTGTAAAATCAACTCACAAAAACACTAATGAATGCAAAAGTGTGTGTGTGTGGATACTTCAATCAAGTTTAAAATTAAGGCTCAATCAATATATGCTCAAAGCATTTTAAAGTTTATGCACATAAAGATATGATTGAAGTGATATGCAAATCACATGTACAAATTACAAACTTGTAGATGATATGAAAATTAAAAGATTCACAAGTTGTATGAAATTAATTAAGCCTAAACATGTGATGCATATGCAATGTTGTTTTCAAAACAAAAGAGTTTAACTAAGGTTTGAAAGATTGAAAACAACAAAGAAGATTCAACAAGTTAATGAAACATGTTATAAAAGAAATCAAAGGTTTTGATAAAACATGTTTAAGAAGTTTTCTAACACAAACTTGATTTGAATCAAGGTGAAGAATCCAATGATTTAAATCAAAGATTAAGAGAAGAAAGGATTCAACACATCATAGTTATATGCTAAAAATCATTTACCAATAATTTAATTAAAGCATAAAACATATGATTATCAAAAGGCAAAGCTTACTAGGTGGTTTAACTTCATTAATCCAAGCTTTAGCTTTCCTTAATGACCATTAGTCTTCCTTAGCTTGGTCCCCTTTCTTTTGCCTCTAAATGCCTCAAGAATGGCTTCCAAGATCATCAAAAATGGCTAAGGAATGAACTCACTTTTATAGAAAAAGTGTTCAAATAGCTACCTGTCGGACAGGTCGGTGTCGGTCGACCGACACCTCAACGGTCAGAATCCAATGGTCAAAAAATTTACCGTTGTACAGGTGTATGTCAGCCGACATGAACCGACAAGTGAACCGACAGCACAAATATGTGAAATTTTAAGCTCTCTGGAATTGGAACCGAGAGGACTTGTCAGTTGACCGTGACTTTGTCAGTTGACCGACACGGACCGACAAGCTCACCGACAGCTTGTCAAAAAATCCTAACAAGGCATATTTCAAAGTGAATTTCTTTAGGGATTTTTGGGCCATTAAACCAAGCATGGAAACATGATTTAAATCAATCCAAGAATTTTAAAATCATGTAACATAAAATGCCAAATAAGATTTGAAACTTTAAAACCATTGGTTAGCTTGATTTATTAAAATGCATCCTAGTTTAAAAACCAAAACATGCATAAAACATATGATTTACAAAATTTAAAACAATGCATGTGCAAATCAAGATTTCAAAGTTTCTAAAACAATGCATGTGTGAAAAATTCAAATGATGAATAAAGTGAATAATACATCCATCAAATTGAAATATACAAAATTCCTAACACTCTGCTCTTAGACATATCAACCAACAACATTGTTTCCTCCTCTGAGAATCTGCCTGCAAATGAATGCCCCTCTAAATGCTCCACGACTGATTGATTGTGCACACCACATACAACCTCCAATCATCATCTGTGTCCAACTTTTTGCCCTTTTAATACGTCAAAAAGTGCGAAAAACAACGGATGATATCCATCGTTTTCTAAGAAAAACGACGGTCATGACCGTCAGAACGACCGTCGTTAAAACCGGAGTCGTTTTTCAAAAATGACTATTTTTTTCCATCGGTAAATTACAAAATAACGACAGCTTTGTAATGTCGTCTATAGGCGTCGGCAAAAAACCGACTGTATTGAGCGGTCGTTTTTGTTTTTTGTACATTTAAAAAAAATTGAAAAACCCGGGCCTGCCCGGGTTTTTCAATATATTTTAGCTTACAAATGCATTAAAATCACTAAATTTTCATAAAAATATGGGCCCCACTCCAAATATTTAAAATCTGGCCCTATCAAGCTCATACAGAGGTCATCAAGCTCATACAAAGGTTATGTACAGTAATCATACATTCAAAGCCCAAACAAAGGTCACATGCACCTTTATATATAATAGTCAAAATTACAAAGCATTATACATTAAGAGTGATTAATCAATCACCACTCCATTAGTTAATAAAGACTTTCGTGAAAAAATAAATAAAGAAATACTTGCCTTGTACCAGTATTTAAGAGAGATGGTATCTGCATCTATAGCAAACCAACCTTCCATTCTACATAGGTACCATTGCAAAAGGTTCCAAAATAACAGCCTGGGAATAACAGATTAAGGTCAAACAACATTCTAACATGAGCAACACATGTCATGCTACATCACACCAAAGATGAATGCTATAATGCTACAAAAAGAAGAACTGCAAAATTCCTTTTCACGTCAAGCTACACGTCTTCTAACTTGATGCTTTTGATATGAGTAGTAATAACACTTGTTTTACTTACCTTTAAGAAGAAAATGAATAAATGAACAAGGGAAGGTAAATAGAATATATCTGTCCTTTTGCAATAGCTCTGAGTTTCTTTGGGGCAACGGTAGCTTTGTGCAACCATGCTGCTCCCTACAACAGCTCATCCTTTAATAGAAAACAAGAACTGGGGACAACAGAGAGTGAAAACAAAAGAACTCCACAAACAAGAAATCCATTGAAGACTTGCAAATGCAAATGGAAGGCACACCTGGGAGCCAGAATATGAGCAATAAAAGGGGCGGACATAAGACTTTAACCCATTGCTATTGGAGCCTCTGTACTTATCAACAAATGCAAAAACCTAGCCAACATAATCATAAGGGCCCAATAAAATAAAATAGGCTATACTCCCTCCTATCCAAACACTGCTTCACATAGATCAACAACATTAAAATGCACATTTGCAAAGAAGGCAATCATGACAACATCATTGAAAAAGCAGGATATGTTAAATCATTTCACCCAGTTCCTTGTTCTTGGCTCTCTTTACTGACTAATCTATGAGGCTGGAATGCGAGGGAGATGTAGTAGTGATGTACACATCTCCAAGATTCAAATCCTACATTCCACATTTATTTCAAGATTCAACACCAGTGTCACAACTTAAATCCGTGCCACATAATTCGGGGCATGGTAGAGTTCGGTAAGACTAATACAATCCTATGAAAAAGACTCTCTAAATAAAAATGTCCATATAATCAAACACCTATTTTCAAGATTACTTTCTCAAGACGCAGAGAGCAAGGGACTGGTACAGGAAGATGCAAAATGAGAGTAAGCATACATAAGCTTGTCCAGAGCCCCAGGTATAGGATGAAAGCCAAAAACATCACATGATTCTCCATTTTGGGAAAAGAAACAATGCTAGAACCTCCAGTTGCATATTTTCATAAATGATCTCCTAATAGATCTTAAAAGGTCAATGTTTCTCAAATCTAATGGTTTACTGCTAACATCCAACAGTTCATATGGGACACCATGGACAATTTCATGATTCACATAAAACTAATGTTAAGTTCTACACCCTGCATCAAATAGTTCAGATAGAAAAATAGAAATATCATGCAAAGTAATGAAAGATTGCCAAATGCACATCCAGGGGAAGGTCACAATAGCCTCATGTTCTAATCCAGCTCACAACAGTATCTTCGGCTAAAATCCTTACCTCCCTTAATCCAAATTTCAGTAGACCTTCAACATGTGATTGTCTCATAATTCATAATTCATAAGAATAAAACCATCTTATGAAGCCTTGTGCCAATACCAAGAATAAAAAGTAACACTTGTAATTAGAATTCATTAAAGTCCCAGGTGATACTTTTTCCTCATGAGAACTCCCTATTTAGCTAGCATCAGACAACTTGTTCATTTCTCTTTTGTTCAAACAACTAGTTGCATCATAGAATTTGTTTTAGAAAATGGTCTTGCAAGAAATGGAGAAAAGACGACTGACAGAAAAGGATGCATGTTATAGTATTGGAATAGTCTATTCAATAATATGAAAACAGAATCGATAAATATTAATAGCCGACCCCACCTAGTGGGAAAAGGCTTGGTTTGGCTTAGTTTGGTTTTGCTAGAGTATTCGAATTTATTTCTAATAGGGATCTCAAAATGTAAGTGACTACAGATATATAAATTAATTGGAACTACTAAGTCCAAATGATTTTCATGTGTACATGAGTTTAAAATGGACAGCATATACACTCCGTACGTATGTACCATAAAAGAAATCAAATGACCCATTCTAAAGATTTGTGACTAGACTTACAGATTGGTTTTGAAGACGCACACCTGCTAGCAGGGTTTAATTTAGAGACGTTTTGCATTATAAGAGTGTTGGATTGGCCTATTTCAATGGTGGTTGGTTTAAGGTTATTTGGCATTCAAGAACTTTGCCCACATCATCATTCCCAATAGCTGAGCATTGACAAAGAGCTCACATAGGGTTCAAAGGAAATCACTACTGCTGTGATGGATTGTGAAACAATTCCATCTAAGACGGGCATCAAATTCAGTAATAGAAAGCAGCTTTAGCAAATGTTGAGGTCTTATTATCCACACCAATATGCATTTAGATCCCTTTTGTTCATTCCATATTTTCTTATAATTCAAAGCCAATTCCTTCCATCAAGAAGGGGATAAAAGTGAAGGATTCAAGATGGGGTAAAGTAGAGCCAAATTACTCACGCAAGAAAATACAAATGGTACAAAGCTGAGTTGATCAAGAAGTATTTCTGATGCTGTGTTTATCAAGCCAAGAGATCATATCATCAAAAACTTGAAATATCAACTCATCATACTCACCTTCAAGAAGACTATGGTAGGCATCTTTGTAGAGGATTAGTTTCTTGTCTAAACTTTTTGCCTTCTCATACAAAGCCTTACTCACTGATGGATCTGTTACAATGACTGCCTCACCATGTAGAATCAATAATGGGAGTGAAATCTGAAAATAAGTACATCTGATCTAATTAAACCAATTTCAAAACAAACGACATTACTAATGTGAAACCAACCAAAGATGCTAATATGTATATGAGTTGCAGTAATTGAAGCAGATTACTAACACAAAGATTCTCCTTTTTGACAGCAAATGAAGACCCAATGATCTCCATGGTAAATGAAATCCATAAAAATGATGTTCCCATATACATCTCCACCATAAACCCTTCTTCACTAATCACGTCTTTTAAAACCCCTTAGATTAAAAACCCTTTTACTGTTACTTCCATGAACTCTTTCTTAAGCAGAAACCAGGTTTCGTAGAATCTTTTTATTCTTCTTGTCCCCTATCTCAATCATTATCAGCAATCAAAAGTCCTAAACACCCTACCAAAATAATAATTCAAAAACCCTAATGTGATGTTCAGTTCTTTGTTTTCTTGAGATTCCAAGAACATCCAAAAGCACCCAAAAAGAAAAATGATGGAAATAAAATAGACTTAGAAGGAGAATAGACGGAAGCAGAGGAATAGGGTCCCATCCCATCAGCGAGTCGACCCTGCCCACAATAAGCAGAAGCGCGAAGGCGATGCCGGCTGTTGGTGGCCTTCTCCTTGGCCGGAGAATAGAGGTCGCTGCTGCCGGCCGGTGCAAAGACACCATCTCTGAGTGATATGATGGATGCCATGCCCAGCCTGTTGATTGAGAGAGAGAGAGAGGAAGATGGTGTAGATCTCTTCTACCGTACCGGTCGATTAGCAAAGAGAGAGGAAGAAAGACGATGTCAATCTCCACTGCCATGCCCGTCGATTGGGGGAGAGTGAAGAAGAAGAAAGACGTTGGGGGCAAGAGGGCTAAAAGTCGATTGAGTGCGAGAATGAAATGCTGGGCGGGGGTTTTTTTTTCACGTTTCCGATGGTTTTGGGCCGTCGGTAGTCTCATTGATCCGTCGAAAAAGAATGACAATCCATGTCCATCGGTAAACCAAGCCCTTAAGTGTCGGGTTTTGGTGTTGTTGACGTAGTGTTAATGCAAAACGGCATCCACATTTTTTTAACATGTTTTTTTTTTATCTTCTTTCGCCTAGGGCCCTCTTCATTGTACCTATCATGCTCATGTTGTCCACTTCTGTCACATGCAAGGAGAAATCTAGCTTTGACACCTACCCGAGTAGCATTTGAAACCTTAATAATGACAATGACAATGACAATGACAAAGTCGTTTCCCCTTCCTACACCACGAGCCAATCTAATCAACTAATCGCGATTGTGAAAAATCTACAATAAAACTTATGCGCTCAAAATAATTAACTGCAATCACATAAATCCCTATTAAGTAGATAATGACAAACACGAGTCGATCCATAGAGATTTGTAGGAACAAGATCCAAAAATCCTCAATCAGTTTTCACACTAGGGATTTTAAAACCACAATTAATCAAGAAAATAATAATTAAAATGATATCAAAGGAAATCTAAACACAAATAGATCAGAGAAAGAAATATCATAGTATTGGATTTCAGCAAAACAGATTTAATCATTCCAAAATTTCTTCATAGTCTTATCCCAATAAAACTCAATCCAATATGCAAGCAATTGCCATGGATCGGAGGTTATTGCTTAGCCTTTTCTTAAAAATCCAATTCTCTAATTAGTATCTAAGACTCCCTTTATTTCAATATGTTGAAACTCTAATCACTATTTATCAAGATCAAGCACAAACTATTAAAGGAATTTAACCTAAACATAATATGTCAAGATCAAACATAAAGAGTAAAAGACATTCCAAATAACCTTTGCAAAACCAAAAGTTGAATAACATTCATGAAGGAGAACCTATTAAATCATTAAGCATAATGAGGGAAAGACATAGAAAAATAATAAGAAACAATCTCACCGGTTTTGCTTTCCTCCTCCATCCTAATCCACGGATTAGCCAAGCATTGTAAAACAAACAAGAATAAAGAAGCAAATCTCCATTATTGAAAGCCTTCAAAGTTGCCTATTACACCACTCAATCCCCACCTTCACTTTCTAACAAAGATTAAAATATATATATATATATCTTCTAGAGCAAAAGAGAGCATCCCCTTAAAAATAAAAAAAAAATACAAGAAGAAAAAGGAAGAGAAATCACTCAAATTCTTCATCCCTCATATCCCTCCAATTGACAGCCTGTTTTGACCCCAAAACGTCAGAATTGGGAGATCCTCGTCAAACATGATGTTCCTCTCATTTGAGTCCTCTTTCCAATGCATCTAACCTTGCCTTAATCGAAGTCGTGAGTCACAAGTTATGATCAAAATAGTAAAGCTTGCGCATGAAGGCTACAATTCCAAAAATCTCCTTTCCTTCATAATTTGATCACTTGCTAAATAATAGCATTCTTATTGATGTCCATGAGATTCCTTCCCTTTCTTGTAAAGTTGATTGCTAATTTTTAGCAACCATTAACAAGCATTAAATATGGTGGGGGCCACGAAATTCGGTCTTCAAAAACAAAAATAAAAACCGATTGTGCCAAGTCTTGAAATCATGACCTCTAACTTGAAATTTCAACTCTCCTCCTACAAGCCTATATGCTCTTTGTGTATAACTTTTCATCCGAATTAAGCTCAAATATGCTCAGCTCCTTCTAATTCCTGCATAATAAAAAGAAGGCTATAATTAAAATATTTAAGACAAAATAAACAACTAGCAAATTCAAATAAAATGGTAGTTATTAATATTATGCCATGCATATCAAAACCATTAAATATGAATTTAGTAACGGAAAACGATAATTTGAGTAATAAATTTACATTAAGTCTTACCTCTTGAGTTGTAAACTCGCTGTTATAATCCATCACACAGTCCGATCCAACCTAACTTTCTTCTGTAGAGACCTGTAGTGCATAGAAAGAAATGCAGAAATTGTTCGGAATGAAATAACCGAACATATAACCCATGTTCGGTATGTCAAGTTCGAACATAATGTGGATGTTCGGATTATAAAGTCTGAACATAAAATTGATGTTCGGTAGTATTCAACCGAACATTCCCATTCAGTTCGGACCTGAAAGACCGCGCAAATCGCGAACACCAACTCGTTCTTAGAGTTTAGAACTAAAAATAAATTGCAAAGAAAAGAAAAATAAATGAATACAAACCTTTCCACTGCTACTCTAATTAAAAGGCACCATTTGATTGTTGTTTTCTTTTTCCATTGCACTAAATAATCAAATCTTAGAGATTGAATGGAAAATAGAGAAAGTACACGAAGGAAGAAAAATGAATGAGATGTTGGAAGATGAGTTGCCCAAGAGCAGAAAATGGAGGAAGATGAACGTTGTGTGAGGGAAGTAGAGAGTGAGATGGGTGGGAGAATGAGATGGGGACTGCGATTGGTTTATGTGTGAAGAGAGAGACTTTGTTTTGAGTTTTGGTGGGAGAATGGATATTTTGGTCATTTCATAAAGTGGTACAAATCTAATAAAAAAAATCAAATTTCTTGTGTGGGAAGAGCAAAAATTGTGTGCCAATAGAACGTCCCTTTTTATTATGCTAATTCTCATTAGATTCTTACACATTCTGTTTCTTTTTGGCAGTCTTATCATACATCTCTAATATCATATTCATATTCACTTTACAATTACGGGCAATGACTTCTTGAAATGTTGGCAAACTATTGCATGAATTGTGCCACATTAAAGATATGATTATGGCCTAAATTTATATTATTTAGGGATAATGACCGTGCAACAGGTCTTAAACCTGACAATCGCCCCAGAACTATCAGAAAAAAAGTTATTACCGCAAAACTGTTCGTCTGTAGGATATCTCACATGGCAATATCCTAGAGATGTAGGATATCGCATTATGTGATATCCTATGACCATAGGATATTGCAAGATTACCTCTTCCCGCCCAAAAGGATATCACAGCTTGCACTTGAGTTTAAATCTCTAAATTTGAGATATGCCGGAGAACCTACCATTGCCCAGACATACAAGCAGGAAGAAGGTAAAATACAGTTTTGAATTAGTGGTGAAAATGTGCTTTGAGTTTGGGTGGGAAGGGGTAATCTTGTGATATCCTACATCCCTAGGATATCGCAATGTGAGATATCCTACATACGAACAGATCTACGGTAATTACACTTTTACCGACAGTTCTAGAGTGATTATCAGGTATAAGACCTGTTGTACGGTCATTATCCCTATTGTTTAGGTCTTTTTTTTTTCCTTTCTTTTTTTGTAAGTCATTGCTGCAATAACTCTGGTTTAGAGTGTGGCTGGATTGTTCTTTGGCTCAGATTAAATGATATTTATGACTTCAATTTGTACCATGGAGCAACTCAGGAGGACGTATTGGCTAAACTCAAGTTTGGCTCGAGCCGTAGTTGGCTAAAATTAAAAATGATTTGACCCAAACACATTTGGGTTGTGACAAACTTCTACCCTAGCTGTCAACCTACCTAATGCAGCCCTCCTTTATCCAGGCTTGGAACCAATAGTAAAAAAACTGGCGAAGTTGACTTGACCTAAATAAAATCCAAAAATACCCAACTTCGTGACTCGATTTGTGAATTCCCGACTCAAGTGCAATTCAGGTTGAGCCGGGTTGACTTTGGCTGGATAAAGTACTCAAATAATCTCTCCTTTGAGAAAAATAAATTAAGGGGAGATACCCTGGATTATAAAAAATAATAATAATTTAGACACCCTTAGATTTTATCACATTAAATGTACAATATATATAGCCATTAAATCTCCGAATTCTAAAATTTAGGGCTAAGATGATTGTATTGGTACTGCATCCACCCCAAATTCACTTCAAAGAGAGAAGAGCCTTGGTGACTATTTCTAATTATCACTATCGAGGACACAGACTCAATCATGTTTTTGGCTTTATTACTAGTAATGTTTGTGCCAACTGGAATCAGCAGAGCACATACTATACCATATGCAACATGTGACAATAATAACAGAGTTTAGTAATAATACTCAGATCCCAATTCATAAATCAGAAAAGAGGAAACAAATTTTAATTGAAAATTCTGAAATGAAAACATAGATAGCCAGCGTGGGAACAGAATAATTGGGTTGATAAAGATATGGAATACACCAATTTCTCCAAATCAAATCACTTGGTTAACCAACTAAACCAGAGTCTACCTCTAATTTGACTCAACAAATAACTAGGCCAAGATAATTAGCGATTTAGACTCGATTGCATCAGTAACTTCAACAATCCAATATTATAGATACCACAACATACTTTGCTTCAAAAAATAACAAACCTTCAATTTTGACAACTAAAAATACATGACCAGTTCTCACAGCTCATTTCACTTGGCTTAACTCTCTACCGGGGAGAACCATACTTAAGCCAAGATGTTTCAAAACTGTGGTATCTAAGAGGTTGGAGGCAGGGGAAGGGAGGAAAAAGGGTACAGCAAATAAGGGTATTCCCGTCATTTCAATGAACACAATTTTTATATGGAGAAATGGAAAACATAAACATCATTAACAATAGAAACTCTAACCATATGCTATGCGCCATGATACGGCTGGATGCGACAGGGACACATAATAGACATGGCTGGGACACAGATTTTACATGTAAAAAGTAAAGTATCGGATACGATACGACACGATACGTTGCCCATTTTGAAGTATCCGTGCGTCGTAGACCATATAACTAGAGGACATAACAAAGCTTTTCATGACACCATACATACAAAATTTAAGGAAATAATTACCGGACTGAAGTGGTTTTATTCTTTCACTAGGCCTTCTTAATAGCACCAGAACGTGCTATTAGATTCAGAAATATTACCTTAAAATACCTAATAAAAGCAATTGTTAGAAACAAAAAAAGGTGCATTTCTGCATTAGATGGAGGAATGGATTGGCTTCTCTCCTCGGTACAATGATGTCATGTTAGAAGTGACTGTGATTGCTTGTTGATCATGGCTTGTATTAAGTCATAACCTTGAACATTTCTGATGAAATTAATGTCTAGATTTTTCTTTCCAACACACCATTTTCTACTCACCCAAACAAACCCTTAAAAAAATTATTTCCATCATCAAAAGATTTCATAGTTATAGCTACATCAACAAGAAATTATCATAATCAAAAGAAAAGAATACCTAGATTAGAAAATAAGAAAAAAATAAAACAGATTATTCAATAAACCCACAACTAGGTTGACATCATTACTGTGGAATAACATAAGGAAAAGCGTACCTTTTTATGTTGCAAACTTGCAGGAATCTGTTAGAACAATTTGTAGAATGGAAAAGGGATTCCGATCTTGATTTTATGATAAAAGACAGGGGTATAAGGAAATAAGGTGGAAAAAATAAAATAGGGGAAAAGGGCTTGCCGGTTCCCCCCAAAAATCTCTGTTTCCCACAAGGTCTCCCGCTACCAACAAGACAAACGAAAAGGGAGAATGGATCGCCATGTCTCAAGCCTCTGAAACCAAGGAAAGGCAGGGTGCTCCATTAACCAAAATAGACCAGCACTCTTTTTAGCGAAATTTTCAAAAGAGGACTCAAGTTTTTTTCAGATTTCAAATCAAAGCAAAAATAAACTTACATTTTAAAAAAGGCGTTAAGTTTTCCATTAACATTTCAAATCAGGATATTCGGTGAGATTCTGAATTATCCGGCGAGATTCTGAGTTATCCGGCGAATGCAACCCAACTTATTCTCTTATCCAAACAAGTCAAACCAGCCATACAGACCCTTTTCCCCAACACCTTCTCCTTCCTTCAATCATCATCAAATCCAGCCATCTTCCCATTTTCAGATATCTTTATAAAGAAGAGAAACCCATTTCCATTCAACATCTCCATTCCATCGATTTTTTTTTTGGCCAGTGAGATGGGGAAAAGTAACAAGAAGGACCAGGAGATGCCGAGATTCCCCTGCCTCCATGGCTTCCGCACCAACAGTGAGATCATGAAGCACCAAATCGAGAAATGGCCTGATTCCGTCCTTGAAATCCCATCTCGTCTTCCTTGATGCACCTCTCCCTTGTTAGGGATAATCCAATGTCAAAGGAACCTTCTCCACTCCCTGCTACCAGTGGTTCCACTTCAGTCCTTGAATTTACTTTTCATCTCTTACATACCATCTCTAATCTCAAACATCTTAGGTAGAGAAATGTGATTTTTCTTTTGTGTTTCAGGAGTTCATCCAGAGGAATGTGTTTCTTTGATGATAAAAGAGGAGCCATATGGTCTTAGTGGTTTCTCACATGAAATATCATCATCGTCACTAATATTTCTAATTAACACCAATCCCACCCTGCAGTACTCCATCTAGACTCTTTTAAATCACAGAGAAATAGAGATGACGGAAGCAAAGAGGGATGGTGGATGAAGATGAGAATGATGGAGATGGCTGAATTTTAACGATGATGGAAAGAAAAAGGTTTTGGAGAAAAGTACCTGTATGGCTGGTTTGGACCTGGGGAGATTCTAAACGCACTCCCATGTATTCTGTATATACCAATATTTTTTTTTAATTACCAAAATAGCCTCAGGTGAAATGACCGAAACAACCTCTCTTCATGAACATCCTCCCTCTCTTCCTTTGCACGGTGCTTCAGCTGAATTTGGGAGGTTTTGTACATCGTCTTCTTCTTGCCTCTGCTTCTTCTTATTCTTCATTATCCCTTATTTCCATACTGTTCTAACCTCATTCATCCCTATTGATCTTCATATCTTTCCTCATCATCATCTTCTCCAACTCTTAGAAAGTATCAAAGTATCCTCCATTTATTTGAAGATATTGGAGACATTCATCTCCCTACACCATATTGTACATCAGAAGTAGGCATTTTCAATATGGACTTGCAACTAACGGTCTGCGAAGAGGAGGTATACACTTGTCTTCGTTTCCAGCATTTTAATTAAAATTCGAGCGTCATGCTCGGCATTCCAGAGCCGTGCAAATGAATTTTGCACGGCTAAATACTATCAAACATATTAGATTTAAACGGCATAAATATGCCGTGAAAAAATATTTTGCACGGCATATTTATACCGTTCAACTGAGTCTTGCACGGAAACTTAGACCGTGCATAAAATGTTTGCACGCCGTGCAAAAATATTTTACACGGCACTAGTAAACCGAGCATATTTCACAAGGACAATATATAGTTTCGTGCATTAATATACTAAGATTTAGCAATCATATTTTCAGGAGAATTAGTCAACTGGTGTGAGTGAGTGCTCTATGAATTTTACTAATGTCTTCACCACTGACATGATATTTAGAAGCCGAGAGGACCTAATCCAATGGACAAGGGAAGTTGGAAAGAAACATGGCTTGGTAATTGTAATCAAAACTTCAGATGCTGGTGGAGATGGTAGGAAGCCGAGAATAATTTTATCTTGTGAGAGAAGCGGAAGCTATAAGGGTCCAACGAAGGTCCCCGAAAAGAGAAATCCTAATAAGGCAACGGGAACGAAGAAGTGTAATTACCCTTTTGCTTTAAAGGGCCGAAAGTTGGCAAATGATGATGATTGGATGTTAACAGTGGTTTGTGGGTTGCACAATCATCCAAACGCACAACATCTCGAGGGGCACTCATTTGCTGGAAGGCTTTCAAGGGAGGAAATCAATGTTTTGATTGATATGTCGAAGAGTATGGTGAAGCCAAGGAACATCCTTCGTACTTTGCAAGAAAGGGACGTGCACAACACCAGTACGATGAAGAGTATCTATAATGCCCGTCAGAAGTGGAGGGTGACTGAGTTGGCCGGTCGATCAAAAATGCAACAACTCATGATGCATTTGGATCAGAACAACTACATTGAGTATCACACTAGCAACCCCGCTACAGATGCTACGATGGACCTATTCTGGGCACATCCATCATCTATTCAGTTGTTACGTGCATTTCCAGAAGTTCTGATAATGGATTGCACGTACAAGACTAACAGATATCGACTTCCCTTGCTTGAGATCGTTGGTGTGACATCCACTCAACTGACTTTTTCCGTTGCTTTTGTGTACCTTGAATCAAAAAGGGAGGCCAATTATAGATGGGCTTTGGAGAGGCTTAAGGAATTGATGGATGGATGTATTATGCCCCGTGTCATTGTAACCGATAGAGAGTTAGCACTCATCAATGCAATACACGTTGTCTTTCCGAATGCAGCAAGCTTATTATGCAGGTGGCATATTTCTAGGAACATCTTGGCAAATTGTAAGAAGTATTTTGAGACCAACAACAGATGGGATGCGTTTATATCTAGTTAGACATGTTGGTAGTCTCTCCCACTGAAAATGACTACATTCAGTTTCTAAGTGCATTGGACCGGAATTTTTGTGGGTATCCAAACACTGTTGATTATGTGAAGAAATTGTGGTTGAATAACCACAAGGAACAATTTGTAGCTGCTTGGACGGATCGGCATATGCACTTTGGAAACGTGACTACGAATAGGGCTGAGAACGCACATGCAAAATTGAAGAGACACCTTGGCACATCGAACAGTAGCTTTGATGCGTCCTGGCAGGTTATCCATTCATTGCTTGAGTTACTCTTTACGGAGATAAAGGCTTCATTTGAAAAGAGCATGAACACCGTGCAACATAAGTTCAAACCGGCATTGTTTCGCGAGTTGAGAGGATTTATATCAAGGAATGCTTTGGATATAGTACTGAATGAGTCGATCAGAGCTGGTTATATTGGTCCAGATTCCTTGGCATGTGGGTGCGTAATTCGACGGACCCATGTGTTACCATGTGCACACGAGATTGCCGAATACATAAGGGAAGGAACTCAAATACCACTGAGTTGTGTCCATCCATACTGGAGGAAGCTCAATTTAGACTCCACTAAGGAGAATGAAGCCCCCGAATTAATCACAACTTCTGAGTTCGAGTTGATCAATAAGAAATTTCAGAGTACCGATCAGGCTAGTAAAATACAAATATTGAAAAAACTAAGAGAGTCGGGGTGTCCTTCGTTTACTTATTTTCTTGAGCCGGATGTTAAATTGAACACCCGTGGTCGGTCATCCTCGAAAAAAAGAAGTTGGATCGGTCTACCCGTCGGGAACCATCTGCTTTTGAGTATGCACTCTCGATCGAAGATAGCGTTCCATCGAGAACCAACAGTCTAGATTTAAAGAAGGGGAAGGAGAAATTAAATGTTCGACGCACTCGTTCAAGCACGTTCGAGCATCATCTTCCTAAGTCATTAGGACCCTATATCGAGACTATTAAGGATGTCGAGGCGGATGGTAACTGTGGATTCAGAGTAATAGCTGGTCTTTTGGGAATGAGCGAGGATGGATGGATGCAGGTTAGACTGGATTTGAGCAATGAACTACAGAGTCATCAAAATTATTATTCATTGCTATATGGAGGAGATGATAGGGTTGGGGAGCTGTATTATGCCTTGGCGTACTATGATAGCCATCCTCCATATGCTCGTTGGATGACAATGCCAGACATGGGTCACCTGGTAGCTTCATATTATAATGTTGTATTGATCCATCTTTCTTTGCAACAGTGCCTTACTTTCCTGCCTTTGAGATCAACCCCGATTCCATCTTCTGATCGCAAAGTTATCGCGATTGGTTTCGTCAATGGTAACCATTTTGTTCAAGTCTTCATGACACCCGGGGCTCCCATGCCTCCCATTGCGACAAATTGGTATAGACACCACCATCCTAATGCTGACGGATGGCAACTACCATACTCTCAGAACATCGAGCGATTCAAAGAACTAATTGGAGACGGTGTCGCAACACGGGAGTCGATTAATCTTGACAGTGATTAATTTCATGTACTTTGAGCTTGATGTAAACAAATTTAGTAAAGGATTTTGAAATGCAATCAAGCTTTTATGCTATGATTTTTTTTTTTTTTTTGTTTATGTGCATCATAACCATCCTTAGTTGATTGTTGGTTGGCAAGTATATGTGCAAAACCATTCTGCACGGCCAACAGTTGCTGTGCAGAATGGAACTGCTCGGTACTTGTTGACCGAATAAAAAGTTTCTGCACGGTACATATTAGCCGAGCAGAATTAGTCTGCACGGTACATGTTGGCCGAACAGATTGCATCTGCATGGTATATGTATGCCGTGCATTATTGATATCCGTGGATTATTCATGCATTAATGTAGACTATTGTAACTATTTTGTATCCCACTTTGAAGAGGCATGTAGATGTTCATAAAAAAAATATTAAATAAAAGGCGTCAACCACTTCATAACCAGAAGTCAACTAGCAAACAAGTTCTTATATAATAATCAATAATCCTTGATTGACATGTTAAACTTTGTAGTACACTGGTTTCGTGCAATTACTTATACATGGAACAATCCAAAATTCCTAAGGAGCCTGGAGCAATCTTAGCTTACAGTTTCAATGTTGGAGAGTATCATTTGGTTACGTTCACTTGTCCATCGGAGACGACATTACCAGATAAATTCCTCAATCGTATGAACGGTAAATGGATTCTGATACACATGGGCTTTAGAACTCCATATCAGTGTTTTATGGGGTTCTAAAGCCCATAGGTATCAGAATCCACTTACTCTTCATACGATTGAGGAATTCATCTGGTAATGTCGTGTTCGATGGACAAGCCGAACGTAACCCAATGATACTCTACAACATTGAAACTGTAAGCTAACATATATCCCATCTCAAACAAAAAGTGAAAAAAAATGTAAGCTAATATTCCTTCATGAAATTACTTATACATCCCACAAGTCTCTAAAAAAAAAACAAAAAGAAAAATATCCTCTGGAAAAAAACAAATGGAACAATCCAAAAGTCCTCCGAGCATCACTGTTGCACATGCCGACGATACGTCACCGGCAAGCCATCAAGAATCTCGAGGGTAGTTCGCAGTGCCCTCTGGTAGAAGTCAACTGGCTGGTCACCTCGTTCAAGCGTGGCACGAATATGATCCTTCGCTCGAAGGACCTATAAGAAACAATAGAATGTGTCATAGGAAATTTTAAACAATAGTTACATCGATGTATGAAATAAGATAGTTTACAATGCACTCATCGTTCTCGGAGTCGGGTCCTCTCTACCCTCATTAGGGTCATAGTGGGAATGGCGTGCGGGGTTCTGTACACGAGGGTGAGATATCCTAGTGTACCACTCGAGGTAGTCCGGCGAACACTCCCATGCATGATGTGCACGATGGCCGCGGTGCGCAAGAGATAATACATGGTCCTCCCAAGTAATCCAATACTGGTCCAGAAACGTATAGGAGACCTTGTATTTACCGGCAGTACTACCCCGAGTAGCACGGATGGGGGCGAGAGGTGCGGGTGGGATGGTCTGTACGTAGCCGAATTGTCGAAGAACCCTGTGTGGGTGGTAGGGTTCAATGACATCTAGGGCTCTCAAGCAACCACAGAAGAAGGATATCTGCTGTAGTGGATGATGGGCCCTAGCACTAGCATACGGATCCCAAGCAATCTGTCACAAGTAAACGAAACAAGTCACTAATATAATAAAACATGCTCCTTGTCAAAAAACGTAAAAGAAAAAAGTAAAGAAAGTCAGAAATATATAACATAAAAGGATCAATTGGGTGCTCACCTCACTCGGGTGTAAGGCATCCAATCTCTCCCGCATCAGCTGTATGTTTTCAATGGCATTTCCGGAATCCTGTCTAGGATTCCAGCGGCTTGCTAGAGGCATCCCTGCGGTGTATCCCCATTGTGCTGGAGGACGTGCGAATGGGAAGTGCTCGTACACCCAAGACTACAAATGACAAATATTAATAATTATACAATACTTATATCAATTATAATGGAAAAGGTACATGCATATATAAAATGTACCGGTCTTACCGCGAGCAGTGTCAAATATCCAGTAATCTGCCGCACATCTGCCCTCGTGGCGGTCCCCAACTGGCGATACAGAAACACCAGTGCGGCAGCCCCCCATGCGTATTGACGGACCTGTGGCAGGTCCATCAATAAGGATAAGTAGTAGAAAGGGACCCTCGTGGCAAACTTATCGGTGAATAGTGTACAGCCCAACAGATAAAGAAGATATCCTCTGGCTGCACACTCTACCTCCTCAATCGACGACGCAGGAGTCACTTCGCCGCACACCCATCGGATCCACCCCATCCTCACTACCCCACCCCGTGCCAGGTTGAACTCTACTACCGCAGATTCCCTATCCACACCCAGTCCTAACTCGAGCAGATCTACTTGGTCAGTAAATCCCATAGTAGCAGATCGTGGACAGGAAGTCCAGTGACTGGGATGCCGAGTAGAGAACTCACATCATCTAATGTGATCGTCATCTCACCAAACGGCATGTGGAAGGTATTGGTCTCGGGCTGCCATCTCTCCACAAAGCTCGAGACCAAGGGGCAGGAGATATATCGGTAGCTAAAACGCCTCAGGTCTGCTAATCCAGACTCTTCTATGATAGCGCGAAACATAGGCACCTCAATATCAAGATGATCTCCAGGGCGAGGTATGTACCAGTCCTTCAACTGGCGCCAATGACTGATACATTTGAGCGGGCCACGTTCTTGCACATTACAAGTATAGTATAAGTCTTCATTAGCATCTGGTATTATATAAAGAATTACTTAAAACATATAAAGAATTTACGTGTACCTCCCCGTCCCATATGGATATGGCCACGTGAGTCCTGACACTCACAAGGATGGACTCGTCGGCCGGACCCCCTGGAATAGGGCCATCCCCTGCTGCCGAGGCATGAGGACTGGATGGCTGTGCCTGGTCCTCTGAGGAATCATCCTCCCCTGCTGGCGTAATAGGAGTACTGGACGGTTGGGGAGGGCTAGACGGCCCTGCCTCATCCTCTGAGGAATCATCCTCTGAAGAGCTCTCAGGCAGTGGATCCTGCCGTAATTTGCGTCTTCGTTCAGACGCCGTTGGCCGTTGACGGCCGGCGGTCGAAGTAGCAGCATGCACACCTCGGCGAGGAGGTCTAGTAACGCCAACCTTCACCCGCACTCTGGATGGATCGCTAGAAGTACTACCAGGTCCACCTGTAGGATGTGAGATGCCACCAATACGGCGAGCTGGTCTCCTTGGCATATCTTCCAATCTGGATTTAAAATAAGAATCAGTACGAAGAAAAAAACATTCTAGGAAGAAATCTGATTTTCTTGTACTGCTCGGTTCAACAGTGTCGTGCAAAATCATTCTGCACGGTACAATTTCTGCGTGCAACAATTTAATGCACGGTATATATTTACCGTGCATATTTGTTTTGCACGGTTTACATGTTCCGTGCAAAACAGTTATGCACAGTTTCTTTTATCGTGCAAAAAATCTGTACACGGTAAACATTTGTCGTGCACAACAATTGGTGCACGGTTCTGCAGTGCCGAGCAGATCGCGAAAACTGCCATGATTTTTGGCAAAGTGAACAGGGATTCAGCACTTCGAATGCACATGAATTAGCTCTCCCTTAGCTCTTAATAAACTTATATACTCTCTAACAAAGAAATTACAACCTAAAAGGAATGTAAAAATGAAAAACCTATGAACAAGAAGAAAAGGAAAAAGAAGAAGAAGACCTCACCTTGTTTAGCGTCCTGTGAAGAAGAAGAAGAAGAAGCCTGCTCTTTGGATGGAGAACGACCAAGAAGAGGGAAAGCCAGAGGAGGAGAACGACGTGCCTTTGCTCGGTTTTTTCAAAAATCATCGAGGAGGGAACTGCAGAGGAGAGCGAATTGGGCTTCGTGGGTAGTCGTGGGTAGTTTGGGGAATATTGTGGGTGGGCTTAGCAAAACTATTTTA
Source organism: Litsea cubeba (assembly GCA_012931725.1). Lineage (NCBI taxonomy): Eukaryota > Viridiplantae > Streptophyta > Magnoliopsida > Laurales > Lauraceae > Litsea > Litsea cubeba. The sequence goes on from CM022947.1 coordinate 32,930,736, forward strand.
AGAAAAAAAAAGATGGTGGTGAGTTCAGCAAGTGGGTGTGTAGAGCAATATACGTGGGTGCCAATAGAATCTCCCTTGGACTTGTTTGGATGCGAGATGATGTTGGTTATATGTGGCCGGATAACTCAAAATCTCGCCGGATAATTCAAAATCTCATCAGATATCCTGATTTGAAATGTTAATGATAACCTAAGATCTGTTTTGAAATATAAGTTTACTAGCGGTAACCCGTGCCGTTGGCACGATAAAAAATTATCGTAAATTAACTTATTTGGATTTAGGGTGTACGATTTATTTTTCGGTTTTTTTTTTTTTTTTTGCTCAGTTGGCCGAGTGGCCAGGTCATTGGAAGTAATGGGCTCACACCATGGTTCGAAACCTGGTGGGAGCTATGGGAGCAGACGCCTTATCCATAAGGCCAGCCCTCAATTCCCTATTTTTCGAGTTTTTGATAAGGGGTTTACTTATAGGTGTAAGTGCACAAAAATTCACAGACCCGGGGGTAGTGTTCTTGAGACTCACTGAGGAGGACGAAGGCTGAAGCTCCTCGTCTCCTCGTGGAAGAACCGATGCCTGAGAACCTGAAAGAGGGAGAAGAAACAGGTCAGAGGACCCTGGCTGTGGGCAGTGCATGGCTCTCCGATGCCTAAGTCAGTATGAGTACTGGACAGTAGGATGGAGACTTTGGGGAAGAAGATGGCGTACCAGTAGGTGGTGTAAGTGTTGGCCCTCATTGTTCAGAAGCTATTGCTGTGTTTATATAAAGGAAGAGAGGAAACAGTGAGGTGGTTAACCGTCCCATCACAACCCACTCTGTCAGGCACTAGGGAGGTATAGGGACTACAGTCCCATCGTAGCCTTCTCTGGCGTCTGTGGACGCCTATCTGTCAGGAAGCATGGGCGGTATGGGAGGCTCTGTCAGAGAGTATGGGCGGTGCCCTTGTCTTGTCGCACGTGCTGTAGCGTGCATGAGCGTCCAAGGGAGGACAGCTGTCAACCCCTGCCTTGGCTAGTTCTGGCATCCTGACCGAGGCCAGGGTGTGTTGTCGAGGTCGGGGAGCTGAGGTCGGTGAGCGACCTTGACTTGGCTGGAGACCTCGCAGGGACGCCGAAGTGGAGGACCGAGATGAAGTCCCTAGCCGGGCTGGGGACGCCCTGGCCGAGACCAAGGTGACTAGTGAGGCAGGGGATCTCGGTTGATGCCTTGGCCTCGTTGCCGAGGTCCAGGGTGACAGTTCGGTTGGTGCCCCGGTGCTGAGTGCGCGTGCCCGAGGTGAGGCTTTGACCGAAGTGGGAGCACTTGGCCGAGCTGGTGGAGGTTGAGACGAGCCTTATCGAGATGGACTAGCTGGAGCACGAGATGGAGCACCAGGCCAATATTCCGGTGGGTTCGGAAATATCCCCACACAATAGCCCCCCAGCTTCTGAGCTCATTAGACTTCTCTTTTGAGGTCAGAAGTTAAGTATCATGGAGGACAACACTTGTGCCTTGGAGCTGCTCATAGTTTTGAGATGACTGGCTGGCAATGGACCAGAGCTATAGGTTGGCATCACTGTTAAGCTGTAACATGGTGCTTCTGCCGAGCTGGAGGGTCATACAACTGCCGAGCTGGAGGATGCATTGTTGCTGAAAGCCAAGAGATGATGGCTCATTACCAGTGGTGTACTCTTGTTTAGGAGTATTCTGCTACTGCAGCTGAGAAGGAGGCGAGCTATAGACTGGTGCTGCTGCCAAGCTAGAGACTGGCACTGCTTGTCGAGAATGCATAGGGTCGAGACCAGCATGAAGTTGAGACCATCATGAGGCTGAGCCAGCGTGAGGCTGTAGCCAACACTTGGACAGACCATCATGAGGTTAAGACCAGCATGAGGCTGAGCCAGCGTGAGGCCGTAGCCAACACTTGGACAGACCATCATGAGGTTGAGACCAGTATGAGGCTGAGCCAACGTGAGGCCGTAGCCAGCACGTGGACAGACGAGCATGAGGTTGAGACCAGCATGAGGCTGAGCCAGCGTGAGGCTGTAGCCAGCACGTGGACAGACCAGCATGAGGTCGGGGCACGTAGCCTGAGACCTTCATGAGGCCGAACCTCTGTGAAGCGCGTAGCTAGAACGAGGGCGACACCAGCATGAGGTGGAGAACCTGGCGCGTAGCCGAGACCATCATGAGGCCGAACCTGCGTGAAGCGCGTAGCTAGCACGAGGGCGACACCAGCATGAGGTGGAGAACCTGGCGCGTAGCCGAGACCATCATGAGGCCGAACCTGCGTGAAGCGCGTAGCTAGCACGAGGGCGACACCAGCATGAGGTGGAGAACCTGGCGCGTAGCCGAGACCATCATGAGGCCGAACCTGTGTGAAGCGCGTAGCTAGCACGAGGGCGACACCAGCATGAGGTGGAGAACCCGGCGCTGCCACCGCGATGCATGAAGTCGAGATCTGGCGCGCGACCGAGATGTAGGAGAACGGGCTCTGGATGACTGATGGCGGTAGAGGACCGTGCGATCTAGGCTGATAGCAAAGGACCGTGCCGTCAAAATGACGATAGAGAGTCGTACGATCGAAGCCGACAATAGAGGGTCGTACCGGTGTCATCGAAGCTGACGGCGCCATCGAAGCTGACAGTAGAGGACCGTGCCGCCAGAAATGACGGTAGAGGGTCGTGCCATCAAAGCTGACGGGCGGTCGAAGTTGAAAGATGATTGGAGGCTTCAGTAGCCCCCGGAGCTGGAGGAGACTTCTGCCGAGCTGGGGGCTGCTGTCGAGATGGAGGATTCTGCCGAGATGGAGTCTTCGGCCGAGACGGAGTCTTCCGCCGAGATGGAGTCTTCCGTCGAGATGGAGTCTTCAGCCGAGACGGAGTCTTCTGCCGAGATGGAGTCTTCCGCCGAGATGGAGGCTGCCTGGTCATTTTCGTAAAGGTTGAAATGCTCCTGGGCTCGGGCTTCGTCTGCTTCTTGCCTGACGAACCGGTTTACCCTGGTCATCAGTGCTGCCATAGTGACCACAGGATGCATGACCAAGTCCCTCTGAAGCTCGCTGCCTGGTAGGAGGGCTTGTTGGAAAGACATGACTGCTATTGTATCTGAGGCATTCTCGATCTGGCTGTAGACAGTCCAGAACCTTTTGGAGAACTGCGTGACGTTCTCGGTCTGCTTCATTCTAAGGGCCATCAGGTCGGCGGCTGACCTGGGGATGACCCTGTGAGCTTGGAACTTCTTCATGAAGGAACTCCGGAGCTGTTGCCAACTTTTGATCGATCCTCGGGGGAGTGCGCAGAACCACTTTAGGGGGAGGTCCCCGAGACTGGAAGAGTAGACTCTGCAGTTCAGATGGCCTGCATCGCCCCACACCGACATCCTCTGAGTGAAGTGCCGGAGGTGTGCTGCTGGGTCCGAGGTTCCATCGTAAACGACGAACCTCGGGACTTTGAAATCTTCAGGAAGGGGGAAGCTTCTAATCTCTAGAGAGAAGGGAGATGTGCCGAGATCGTCAGAGTTCAGTCGAACTCGAGCGAAACCGGCAACCTCCATGTTCTGTCGTACTACTTGCTCGATGTGTCGATCAATCCACTTTTTGAAGTCGTGGTTGTTACCCGGGCTTTCGCCATGAGCTTGGTTGCTTCTGTTGTCCTTCAGGGTGCGCCTTTTGGAAGGTGGAGTCGAGGTCGAACCCTTAGAGGATGAACCCGATCGAGTACCCTGCTGTTGGACGCTCGCTGGACCAAATCTTGCTCCTGACCTTTCCCGGTGAGGGACCGTCGGCAGCTGTGTCAACAGTGTCAATGGTTCCTTTCCCTTTCTGGTTCTTCGAGGCATGGTGTTAGGGAAGATGGCTTTTTGCTCAGTTTCCCACAGACGGCGCCAATTGTAAGTGCACAAAAATTCACAGACCCGGGGGTAGTGTTCTTGAGACTCACTGAGGAGGACGAAGGCTGAAGCTCCTCGTCTCCTCGTTGTGATGGAAGAACCGATGCCTGAGAACCTGGAAGAGGGAGAAGAAACAGGTCAGAGGACCCTGGCTGTGGGCAGCGCAGGGCTCTTCGATGCCTAAGTCAGTATGAGTACTGGACAGTAGGATGGAGACTTTGGGGAAGAAGATGGCGTACCAGCAGGTGGTGTAAGTGTTGGCCCTCGTTGTTCAGAAGCTGTTGCTGTGTTTATATAAAGGAAGAGAGGAGACAGTGAGGTGGTTAGCCATCCCATCACAGCCCACTCTGTCAGGCACTAGGGAGGTATAGGGACTACAGTCCCATCGTAGCCTTCTCTGGCGTCTGTGGACGCCTATCTGTCAGGAAGCATGGGCGGTATGGGAGGCTCTGTCAGAGAGTATGGGCGGTGCCCTTGTCTTGTCGCACGTGCTGTAGCGTGCATGAGCGTCCAAGGGAGGACAGCTGTCAACTTTGACTTGGCCGGAGACCTCGCAGGGACGCCGAAGTGGAGGACCGGGATGAAGTCCCTAGCCGGGCTGGGGACGCCCTGGCCGAGATGGAGCTCCTGGCCGAGACCAAGGTGACTAGTGAGGCAGGGGATCTCGGTTGATGCCTTGGCCCCGTTGCCGAGGTCCAGGGTGACAATTCGGTTGGCGCCCCGGTGCTGAGTGAGCGTGGCCGAGGTGAGGCTTTGACCGAAGTGGGAGCACCTGGCCGAGCTGGTGGAGGTTGAGACGAGCCTTATCGAGATGGACTAGCTGGAGCACGAGATGGAGCACCAGGCCAGTATTCTGGTGGGTTCGGAAATATCCCCACACAATAGGATTTAGTGTTATTAGAATTTTTGGTTTTGGGTTTTTTTTTTGTGTGTTTAGTATATATGATTTAACTTTTATAATTTAAGAGTTTACACTCCAAATTTCAAAAAATTTTATTTTTTTAATGTTCTTAACTTTTAATTTTTTTTAACACTCTGGCCAACCAAACCGGACCCGGCTCCCCTGCTTTTCTTTTCTGTTATTTTTTTCTATTTTTCTCCCAACCATCCATTGAGAAAAACAGTTAGATGAATAGTGAAATGGAGTCCACAAAAAAGTGTAATAGACACCCCCCCCCCCCCCCCCCCCCAAACCCATCAGGCCCTTAGATCAATGGCATGACCTTGTGCTTTTGATGGGGATGGCAAAACCTTGTAATTATTTTTAACTTTTACCCCCTTGTGCTTTTGATGGGGATGGCAAAATCTTGTAATTATTTTCAACTTTTAGCCCCTTTATGTAAAGTACCACGTAGGACAAATGTCACTTCAAACAATGTCCTGCAATGTAATAATAATTTCTGTCTTGAGTTGAAATTTGAGAAAAACTTGAGCCCTGTTTTGAGATTTTCCCTTCTTTTTATCCATCCAAGATACGCGATGTCTAACCCCACCCTTCCCTTCGTATCATATAAATAAGGAAGTCCCACTGAACCTTGTCTCGTGCCTTTTTCAAGATTAACTCGCAAATTTAACCCGGTTTTCTTTCTTATTGGTGTGAGTTATGACTCCATCCAACATGCGCACCCAACGAGGGCTTGTTTCTTTACGGTTAGAATTTGCAGAATTTGAGATTATGGAAAAATGTAACGTTGTTGAGTTCTAGTATTCCTAAATTCCCTGTTTCTTTCATGCTAGAATTTCCTCCTGAGAACTTCATGTAACTTTAATTCACAAATTCCCTGTTTCAAAGTTACGTGAATTTCTGAGTGAAATTTTACATGTTTATGCATCTCTGTTTATATTTATTTAAAGCTAAAATGGGCATGAACAAACCAACTTTATTTAGGTCAGTTGTTCCCGGTTCATCTTATTATAGAGCATGAAGAAACCCACATTCCTAGCCACACCACCTGTAAACACCTGCCTACTATCTTCATGTTCAACCAAGCACCACCAGTCTTCATCTTAATTATAAATCTACAATATTCTTACATACAATGGAATTCTAGGAAATCACACTGATCAGACGATCAAGGTCATTAATCAGCAACAGGACCCAACAAGGATTCTCACTTACACCAAAAGGAAAAAAAAAAACAAAATAAATACATACAAAATGAAATCTTGACGCATTAATCATAAAACCATGATCTTATGTACACACCATGTTCCATGGTGAAGGATATACACTAGCCTCTGCATAATTAATGTAACAAGAATCCATAGCACCTCTTATCAGATCCATACCCATTTCACAATCCATAGCAACTGCAATCGTCCAATCCATACCCAGTTCGCATTCCATAGCACCTCTTATCAGATCAATACTAGCAACTAAAATCGTCAAATCCATACCGAATTTTCTGGGTTATTCTTACTATCAGTGCCTTGATTTGTTTCTACTACTGTTTTTATGATAGTTCTCTTCACCACCGAGGGCTCAGATCTTATCATCTCTTCACTATAATTTGTGCCCAGATCCCACCGTTCTTGTTCCTGCAGAACAGTGCCCATTCCGTCCTACCACTGTGGAACCAGCAATCAAGAGACGATGATCGGGTTTTGCCGCAACTCTTATTTCCCATTCAAGAAAACACTGCAAACACCTGAACCCATCCATGTTTCGCTGTAAGTTGTGGTCAGAACCCATTTCTTCTTCCCATTCCATAAAAACTCTAAAACAAAAAAAAAAAATGCATGGAAGAGATTAGAAAAAAATAGACATAAATTAAAGGAGTGCATAGGAATAAGATGATCGAACTTGATTTTCTTGCCATGACTTGGAGAAGATAGCCTTAGACAGTTGAGAGAGCCGGAGTTTTCACAAATCCTCCCGGAATGTCTGGATTTTGAATAACTAGAGCAAGGGCTAGCATTTGGGAATTTCACCTTTTTAGAATTTCAAAATGCTGCTTGCCTCAGACGCTGCGAATTCCAGCAAATGAACATGGAGTTTTTTTACTGGGATTCAAAAATTCACAAGCCACCTGAATTCCTGTCAAAAATGCTTGTAAAGAAATTGTCACGTCCCGGACTCTGGGCCTGTCGGATCCCAAGGCGCAACGTTGATGCATCAATAACTAATATATTTCCACAAATGAGCCTATTAAAATTTTACAAAATAGATGATAGAGCAAAGCATAATAATATTAAAGTTTCAAAAGTGTAGTTACTATACATCTTGAAAACATTAACTAATACGGCCTTATGCTATCAAGGACCGGATACAAAATACAAATAAAGAAACTAAACTACATGTGTGATTCGGCTCTCGGTGCACTGTAGCAACTACCAATAGAAAAATCCATAGGCGCACAGCTCCTACAATCCGAGGTCCCAATAGCAACTGCCTACCTTCATGCTAGCCAAGTGAAGTATTAGAGTCATGGAGTCTGGCAAGCAATCAATATAAGTTACATAACATGATGCGTAATGACGACGCATTAATATGAATATATAAATATACAAAGTAAAGCATGTAAGTAGAATATAAACTGATCGTGCAAAGCATATGTGCAAGACACATAATGTAAATGATACAATGTACAGATGATATACCTGACTTGAGTCATGTCCAAAACACAAACAAAAAACAAGCGTAACACAAGCTGTAAAGTATGACAAAATAGCTGAATAATGTGCAGATGCCACAAATGTAAACAAAGTGGGGCAGACAGACTAACTCAACACAAAACTACCTACATCTTGGCACCTGCAGAGATGCCTACCAAACTGCCTCGGAACAAGGTACCTACATCTCAGCACTCAAACGTACCTACCAGAACTGTGTAACACGCCATCGTGGTACTCCAATGTACCTACCAGAAGTGGGCATATTATGCCACAGTAAGATACGCAAAACAAATATAATATACAACAGATGTATGTGGGAAGATATACGGAACCAACATCAAATATCGAACAGATGTATTGGACACAGACAAGCCAAATGAGGACATCCAGTACGGTGTCTAACCAAGTGTCTAGGGACTCCAACTAATCTAGTTTATGGTCCATACCGTCCTTTTCATCTCAATCTCTTGGAGAAATTCGAGGTCTAATTGAATGTCTGAAGGCACCCCAAAGGGGGTTCAAGGTTTACCTGTTACCTTACTCCTGCTAGGAGGAGGGGGACATCATCCAATTGGCCACCTCGAGCTCTCCCAAGGTGCCAGGTCCAAGTTTATCTCACACTCCTCAAGTCCTTCAAAATATACAAGTCTAAGGGTCAACCCAAGTTTCCTAAAGTAATATGGTGTTTGGGTTGTCTTCAGCTAACCCAACGGCAATGCAAGACCTACTAAGCATCTCAAGCCACCTAGGTTATGATGACCCAGTGAGGGTCAGGTGCGAAGTCCGAGGTCCGTCAAAATGCGAAGTCCAAACTAGGTTCAAAGGCAAAGTCCAACATACATCAAAATGATAAGTCCAAGCTAACTTCAAAGGCAAGGTCCTGATCCAAATACCAAACAGAAAAAACCGGATAATCGTGCTAAGACCATCTTGAGTTCTCTAACGTTATAGAAGCAAAGACTAACTCATCCTCAAAGGGGTACTCTGGGTACTATGCAAGCCCAACTGAAATGGGTGCTCCAACCCATGTGCCCCATCTTAATGTGGAACTAACAATCGGGAATAAACTAGCATATTAACCAGACAAAATGACTACTAATGATCTAAACTGCTCTTACGACAGCTGACTGCAAAAGGGCAGCATTTCGGTTGGAAATGAGTTGCCCCGAAGGACTGAAAAGGGGTAAGGTCAGATCTGGTGAACGAGGAAGGACGCAGTTCATCAGTGCACACCTGCCATCCCCATACACCCAACCATAAGAATAAGATCACGTCATCTCCATAGGGGAAGCAGCAACTCAATACACGTTGTACCCTAAAGCATGACCAAACAAATCAAATAACTAAGCTAGGGTTGGGTAAATCCTTGGTTAGGGCAAACAACACAAACTACGCACCTATGTGCCTCGAATGCGGGGTATTCAAAAGTACAGGCATACTAATTAACTCTGTACCAAACTAGCTGACAGTCCAGGGAACCATTTCTACAAGTCCTCCTATGTCATAGGTCACCATTAACATGCCAGAGCAAACACTATTCAGCTTTGATTGCATTTATGGTCTGATTGTCGGTATAACATGTTCTCGGTGCTTCCGAAGGTATTCGACATCCCAAAACCCGCCAAGCCCCAAACCAAACCAAACCAAACCAAACCAAGTCTTTTCCCACTAGGTGGGGTCGGCTATATGGATTTGACGACGCCAATCAAATCTGTTTAGGGCCATGTCCTCCGTTAGATCCATGTAGGCAAGATCATGTTTAATAGTTTCTTTCCAACTTCTCTTGGGTCTCCCTCTCCCTCTCCTACTCTTGGCAAACTCCATGCTTTCACACCTTTTAACAGGTGCCTCTGTTGGACGCCTTCTAACATGGCCGAACCATCTCAGTCGATTTTCTCTCATTTTATCTCCAATCGGTACTATTCCTACTATGCCCCTAATCTCCTCATTCCTAATCCTATCTCTCCTTGTGATACCGCACATCCATCTTAGCATTCTCATCTCCGCAACTTCCATCTTCTTGACATGATTATGCTTTACTGCCCAACACTCTGATCCATATAACAACGCTGGCCGTACCGCCACCTTAGAATACTTTCCTTTAACCTTGAGGGGGACTTTCCGATCACATAAGACCCCCGAAGCACTCCTCCATTTGGTCCACCCGGCTTGAATCCTGTGACTTACATCAGTATCAATCCCTCCATCCTGTTGCACCATAGATCCAAGGTACCTAAAGTTTTCTTTTTCTACTATCTTTTGTGTGCCCAAACTTACTTTTATGTTACCAGGTGTCCTATTTTGACTAAACTTGCATTCCATATATTCCGTTTTGCATTGACTTAGCCTAAACCCTTGCCCCAAACATGTCCCCAAATAATCTTCGAGGTGAATGTCAGCTCAAACATCACCCTTACTGGTCCAAGTCCAAGTATTAAGTGAAACCAGATTACAAGTTACTAACCATGTTTTAAAGTTCATGATTCTAATCCAATGAATCAATGGTCCATAAAGCCTTGCACAAGTCCCCAAAACATCAGTTGAAAAAGTGGAAAAGAAGGGGGGCCAACTGCCAAGCAAACATGCCCAAAAAGGGACTGTCCCCAGGCTGGTTGGACATGGTACTCTGTGGCCCATGTCTGAATATAGTGTCAACTAGGCCAATGGGCCAAGGTCAGTGGGTCTCGGCCCATGACAACTTGAGCCCAACTTGTGGGTCAAAACAAATATCGTTTGTACAGAGATGTAATTGATTATGTGCTTTATTAGGGGATTTGATTAGATGTTAATTAGATTAGGATTGCTTTAAATTAGTTAATTATCGCAATCACTGTAAACATATTTGTAAACTTTATCTCTATATATTGAAAGATCGTGACCCTCAAAGGGATCATCGAATTCACAAACAGTTCTGTGTCTTCTTCCTTCTCTTGCTTTGACATGGTATCAGAGCCAAGCTTCTGAGTGTTTCTTCTCCATCTTCCAACCATTGGAAGTTGTCATAGTCTCTGAGAGACTCTCTGGATATTTTTTCTTCATCTTCCAAGCATTGGAAGTCGCCAGATCAACCTGTGAGCTCACGTGACCCACCCCAGATCATCCTCATCACATCAGGATATCACAATCCCTCTGGTCGTCTGAATATTCTAGATTTTCTGGTGATATTTCGATATCTTTTTGGCATCAGAACAGATCACGGATCTGTTTCGCAGGCTTCTTCCACAAGCTGATCGCTGCTGGCATCTGTGGCCCACACTGATCATCACCAACCTCATCAACGGCTCCTAGCATCTTGGTCGACCATTTATGCTGGTTGTTTTGGCAATTTTTTCAGATTTTTTCATCCATCAAAGGTAGGCCATCTGAATAATCTTGTGATTTCCCAGTTTACCGACATAGTTTTCATCAATCCGTCACTGTGATTTGGATTTAGATTCAATCTGGATGAAACTTGGATCCTCTGGACAGAAAAAAGGATTTCCACACATTAGGTGGGACTGATCTTGCTTTTGATCACCTCTGGGGGCCCACTTCCTTGATCGACACCTTCATACAAGGTCGTCAGGGCTGGTTTTTTTTAAAAAACAGAAACTGTCTGTTCACAGTTTCCTTGCTGTGTGGGCAGTATTTTGACAATATTGACTGTCTGGACCTAGTCTGTTGCCTTTCTTATCTCTGCTGGATATCTTCAAGTGCATCTACATTTTTTTTAGTATTATATCTCATTTTTGTGCTACTTGCTGTTGGATCAATTCTGATTTAAGGGTTGTTTATCTTCTTTGGTAGCTGACATGGACAAACATGAAATTAAATTGATCAAATTTAATGGAAAGAATTATACTTCCTGGTCCTATCAATTTCAAGTCTATCTTGAAGGAAAGGACATGTGGAGACTTGTTTCAGGATGGGATCCGAGACCTAAGGACGATGAGAAAAAAATACTCTCTTGGAATACTAAGGATGCCAAGATAAAAACCTGGATTCTTGGTTCTGTTGAACCACAATATATCCTGAATCTCAAACACCATCCCATCGCCTCAACAATCAAACACCATTCCTTCGTCTCTTTCATAAAGATCCTACTTATACCCACATGCGCATTTCATAAAGATCCTACTTATACCCACATGCGCATTTTTGGATGTGTTTGTTTTGTTCATCTTCCTCCTCCTGAACGTACCAAATTAACTGTTCAATCTGCCCAATGTGCATTCCTTGGCTACGTATCTCACCAAAAGGGGTATATATGCTATGATCCTGTGGTCAATCGCCTTCGCATTTCTCGAAATGTCACGTTTTTTGAAAATCAATGTTTCTTCTCTACTCATTCCTCGGATTTACCTTCTTTCTCTCATCTACCAGGTTTTTCTAACACAATCTCTTCTCCACTCATTGTTTATGAACGTCGTCGTCATAAGGATGTTCCACTACTTCCTCCCCCTCCGGATCCCTCACCGGCACCTGATCTTGACCACGTTTTATCACCTGATGGATCATCTCCACTTCAACTTCGACGATCTACTCGTCTCTCTAAACCTCTAGACAAATATGGTTTCACTCAAACATCGTTGCTTGCTACTCTCTCCTCTATTGCTATTCCCCCTTCTTACTCACAGGCAGTGAAGCATGACTGTTGGCAAAAGGCTATGCACGAAGAATTAGCTGCACTGCAGGAGAATCATACTTGGGATATTGTTTCATGTCCCTTATCTGCAAAACCTATTGGCTGCAAATGGGTTTTTTCAGTCAAACTTAAGTCTGATGGCTCGTTGGATCGTTATATAGCACGGTTAGTCGCACTGGGCAACCGATAGGAATATGGCATCGACTATGAAGAAACATTTGCTCCAGTTGCAAAAATGACAACAATCCGTACTGTTCTTGCCATTGCTGCTTCTCACTCATGGCCTCTTTACCAATTTGATGTCAAGAATGCCTTCATGGTGATCCCAAGGAAGAAGTCTATATGCGACTTCCCCAAGGCATTACGAGTGTCTCTGCAGGAGACTGTGCACGCTTAAGACGCTCTCTATATGGTCTTAAGCAAGCTCCACGCACTTGGTTTGAGAAATTTAGGGATGCTCTCCTTCATCTACGGTTCTCTCAAAGTGCCTCTGATCCTTCTATGTTCCTTCATCGCTCCTCAAATGGGATTACTGTCCTCTTGGTGTACGTGGATGATATCATCATATCTGGGATAGTTTCTGACATGATCACCCATCTACAGGCATCCTTACATGAATCTTTTCATATGAAAGACTTAGGGCCACTCACATATTTTTTAGGCCTTGAGGTTCATCAGTCAGAGAAAGGTCTCATCCTCGATCAACACAAATATGCTATGGATCTTAGTGAGACGGCTGGCCTTCAAAACTCCACTCCTGTAGATACACCTGTTGAGGCCAATCTTCAACTCGCACATGATACGGGTGATATTCTCCCTGATGCCACAATGTATCGCCGTTTAGTCGGCAACTTAATCTACTTGACTATCACTCGGCCCGATATCTCATATGTGGTGGTTAGTCAGTTCATGACACAACCACGTCATCTCCACCTCGTTGCTGTTCGGCGCATTCTTCGCTATGTTCTTCATACACCATCTCGTGGCCTTTTCTTTCCTGTAGGCAATTCGACTTCTCTCATCGCTTATTCAGATTCTGATTGGGCTGGTTGTCCTGATAGTCGACGGTCTACCACGGGTTGGTGCATGTTCTTAGGGGACTCGTTGATCTCCTGGAAGTGTAAGAAACAAGATAAAGTCTCCAAATCATCCACGGAAGCAGAATATCGTGCTATGTCGGCTGCTACCTCTAAAATTGTCTGGCTTCGGGGTCTTCTTTCTGAGCTTGGATTTCCATAATCCGGCCTACACCTCTCTATGCGGACAATACCAGTGCCATACAGCTTGCTGAAAATCCTGGCTTCCATGAACGCACAAAGCATATTGAAGTGGCTTGTCATTACATACGTGATGAATTTGTGCGTGAAGCAATTACTCTTCCTCATGTTCCTACCGGACTTCAAATTGCAAATATATTTACCAAGGGACTTCCTCGGCCACGACACCAATTCTTAGTTGGCAAATTGATGCTCGTGGATTCACCCGCATCAATTTGAGGGGGGGGGGGGTGTCAACTAGGCCAATGGGCCTAGGTCAGTGGGTCTCAGCCCATAACAAACTGAGCCCAATTTGTGGGTCGAAACAAATATCGTTTGTACAGAGATGTAATTGATTATGTGCCTTATTAGGGGATTTGATTAGATGTTAATTAGATTAGGATTGCTTTAATTTAGTTAATTATCTCAATCACTGTAAACATATTTGTAAACTTTATCTCTATATATTGAAAGATCGTGACCCTCAAAGGGCTCATCGAATTCACAAGCAGTTCTGTGTCTTCTTCCTTCTCTTGCTTTGACATATAGGCTGGTCAGAGGCCCATGTCCCATAGCACTCTGCACTCTGCACAGTTCGTGTCCGACTGCATGCGAACTCAGTTCACTTTTTGCTGGTTTTAACCACTTCTTTAGCCAATCTTTTGGGGAATTTTTGGCACTTGTTTGAGGGTCTTTTTAACACAAATAACCACGATAATCTAAGTTCCAATTCAGTCACAAAAAAGAACAAAAATCACATGAGCTACAATTGGCTTCTAGCACAAGTAAGAGAGTAGAATTTGAAATCAACCAAATGCTTGCGTGCATGTTATGGAATTCATATTAACCACTTGCCTTGGCTTCTAATGCTCCAAAATTAACTCAAGAACTCCTCAATTCGCCTCACCCAGAGATCCCCAAATTCCTACACCCAAATCACCAGACTAGGGAAATGAGGAGAAAGAGACATTGCATGCCTATAACTCCGAATACAATAGTCTTTTATTTTTTTTGGTGATTGGTAACCCTAATGAAATAGTTAACATTTGGGGAAAGTTTCCTCACCACTAGGAAGCTGTTCCTAGCCTGGGAGGGTCGTGCAGGGGGCTGCCTTTGTCATTTCTTGCAAAGAAAGAGATGGGGAGGAAGAAGAATAGATGAGGGAGGTGATAATGGCCTTTTGCTTTATGAATTGGGGCTTCAAATCTCCAACACCAGCAAGGGGAAATGAAGAAAAAGAGAGGGAAACGAGAGAACTCAGCTGGGATTTCAGAAATGGGGAGGAAACAGTCGACCCACACATATATAAGCCACATTCATCTTTTCAAAAAATGACATTTGTGTCATTTTAAGTGACAACTTTGAATCAGTTAAACGATATACTTTGAGACCTCGGATTGGTTCGAGCCAAGAACAAAAGTTGCTAGAAATTAAATTATCTTTCCAAACCAAACCAAACCAAACCAAGCCTTTTCCCACTAGGTGGGGTCGGCTATATGGATTTGACGACGCCAATCAAATCTGTTTAGGGCCATGTCCTCCGTTAGATCCATGTAGGCAAGATCATGTTTAATAGTTTCTTTCCAACTTCTCTTGGGTCTCCCTCTCCCTCTCCTACTCTTGGCAAACTCCATGCTTTCACACCTTTTAACAGGTGCCTCTGTTGGACGCCTTCTAACATGGCCGAACCATCTCAGTCGATTTTCTCTCATTTTATCTCCAATCGGTACTGTTCCTACTATGCCCCTAATCTCCTCATTCCTAATCCTATCTCTCCTTGTGATCCCGCACATCCATCTTAGCATCTTATCTCCGCAACTTCCATCTTCTTGACATGATTATGCTTTACTGCCCAACACTCTGATCCATATAACAACGCTGGCCGTACCGCCATAAAATTAAATTATCTTTCCAACGAACCCAAAATCATAATTTTTTGAGTCACTGAGAGAAAACTCAACTTTTAGGGAAATGATAACTATGTTCCCACTCAAGAGAGATTCAACGAATTGAAGGGTTTCCGAGCATTCAATGGACATGAGTTGAACATGAAAGTTTTTCAAAATAATTTGGACTAACTACTAAAATCAACTCTGTATTTTTTTTCTGAAATTTCCAATATACCTGCGAACTGCCCTGGAATTCTAGCTAGGCCATTCCAAGTACCGAACTTGGTCTGAAAGCCTGCAAAATTTTCCAAAACTCCACAAACACTATTCTAACCCTCTAACTTAGTAAAATACTCTAAAAATGAACCTCCAACTTTTTCATAATTTTTGAATGGGTCCCAGTCTACCCCCAAACCCAGTCAATCCTTGACCAGTCCCCTCCAACCATTACTAAACCCTTAAATCTACCAAACTAACAACTAACACACTTAGTTAACTTTGAAAAATCATTAATCATCAATAATCATAATTAATTAACTAGTAAACATAGTTAATCGGGGTTGGGGTCTTACAGAAATACGCCCAAAGGCTCCTTGCAAATGATGGATGGCGTCTTCACACATTCATCACGGATGCCTAGCCTCTGGATTCATCACCATTGGCAACCCAATAAATGTTCAAAAACAAAAACACTTGCATGATGCATTTAAAAATAATGAAAGGTACAGAGATAATTTTCATTGAATGAATAAATGAGAGATTACAAGGAAATTTATAGAGGACGGAAAGACAATCCTGGCTATTAAGGATCCTATATAGGAATTTCTTTCCCCATGGGATGATTATTTGTCAATCTTCTTTTGCACAGAATAGGAATTTTCTTTTTTTATTTTTTATTGATTACATGGCCCAATATATTATCTTGCTAGATCTAGAAAATCTTGTTCGGATTTTCTAAACTAAAAATGTATGACAAGAATCTTCTTGAAAATTTGCTAACTAAGAACGTAGATCTAGAACATTTTATTGGAAATTGTTATGCTAATGAGAAATGGTTCGACTAATGGGCTGGTTGACCATGGGCTATGCCCAATTGGCAAGTTATCTATGGGCTTCGTGCACTATGGGATACACCTAATGGGATGACCAACTGTGGGCCTCCTTTTGTAGACTTTGAGGCTGCTGTGCACTGGGATTGCATCAAAAGACTACATTGGGAAGAACATTTTGCATAACTTGGATAGAATCTTGTATTACTATCAATGAAGTTAATTGGACAAAAGTTCCGTACCCCCACTGCCCCATCCCTAGGACTAAACACAAAGTACCATTTTACTTTGAGAGACAACTACTGACATGAAATCCATGATGTAGGTAGGGCGAAAAAGCATCATTCATTTGTTTTCAGAAGAGCTGGAAGAAAGCCATTGGGAATCATCAGGGCCTAGCACTTATCATCACCCAAATCAAAGACCGTCTTCCGCACATCATCATCATCATCACCATCATCATCATCATTACTACTACTATATTTTGTACGGTAACAGCCACATCAAAATTATGTTGCAGCTGGTTTGCATTCTCCACCACTATAGAAGCAAACTTTAGATCTGTATACATACTTAAATTGCAACTAAGAAACCCAATGAAATAAGGAATTACCTCACTTCTATGTATCTTCTTTCTTACTTCTTTATCTTGTCTATATTTCTGCACAGATCTTTCAACAAGAGAGTAATTTAGGCCTATGATGCCCATATACAGCATAGATACGACATATATCACCATAGACATGACAAGGATATGGATTTTACACATATCAAGTGGAGTGTCGGATATCATACTAGACAATAAGTTTCCAGTTTTTAAGTATCCATGCACCATAGATTTAGGCACCAGCAAGAAAGAGGCAGTAGTAATGAAAAAAAGACATCCAAAGCTATTAAGAAGCTGCAGAGAAATAAATAATTCCAAGAGAAAATTTAAATACTATCCACCACACATTGGAATAACACAATTTACATCCAATTTTAGTTGAATAAATGACGACCAATAAAGTTTTGAGGGACACAAGCTGTCTTTTTATCATTCAACCAGTTTAACTAGCAACTAACTAGACTTAATTTTCACCCTAATTGGTGATCGCATACTCTTACGCTTCCAATGCAGAATCCTCCATCTGAATGGACAGAACAGATTCTCCGAGTCCTGGATAAACGAGCAGGGAATATCTCATTAAAAAAAAAAAAAAAGAAAACAGAAAGATAACCAAACACACTGGAACTCAACGTTCAGGTAAGGACTCTTCCAAAGCTGTCAAGCATACCAAACAAAACTTTATAATCCCACACAGCCTGGAATTTGTTAGATTGTATGTCCTCAATCCAATGGATGATCCGAATAAATTGATATATTTTATCAATTAATTTATATTTTCATGTTTAATTCATGTGATGAATGGTATTCTTCTATATGATTGCACATAACCAATGTAAAATGACATGATGGTTCATGAGATGAACCGGAGCCCACAAGTGTACTAAATGTAATCCATGTGTGGATGAGATTCACATATAGGAGACATGGATCACAAATCTTATATTTAAAATATTTTCACAACCAGTAATGAGACCGGCCATCTCATCTGAAAAGGTTGTAGCACTGCAATTACTATGAGATAGTGCGATTTGTCTCAATCATCAGAGTGTGAGACTCTGGATTGTTGTGCTAGTACATTAGATGTACTAAAAGACCATGAGTAGCACCTATGTAAATCTGTCTGTGATTTAAGGACTGCACTCATAATTCCCAAGCAATAGGCTCTTAATCCTGAGAGATTAATGGACTCAAGTTTCTACTATGCATTTACTTTAAGTCACCAATGAGTGAGACCAATTGTAGGTCAACACCTCGGTGTCTTGGGTACGTGGTAATGGGGCTGTGGGAATATATAATTCCCAAGATGGAATCTATCCCCTCGATATCCCCTTGTGGCGATTAATAGATTTTATCATTGGTAAGTACGCACCCATCTCAATTGAGAGTTAATTGGATGGTACTCATGATTACTGTGATTAATTGGGTCACAAGGATAATAAGAAGTGGATCAAATTTGGTTGGACAGATTTATTCCAATAGATCCATGGATATAATTGATGGAGGGGCCTACTTGTAGTAATTGGGAAGATTAAGGTCTTCTTGTAATTATTCCTAAGACGATAGTGCAATTGCATTTATATAGTGGACTTATTTGCAATTAACCGTGAGTCCAGAGTTCACGTGAGATGTAGGGTCCAAATTCTCAGCTGGAGCCAGATTCTAAGGAATCCCTAGTGGTCCCCATGCTAGCTGGAGCCAGATTCTAAGGAATCCCTAGTGGTCCCCATGCTTGCCCTAATATGAGAAGGCTATTAATCCTATTAGATAGATAAAAAATAGAGTAGAGTGAAGTTAAATGGGCCCTAACAATCTAAAATTCCAACTCTACCCTATTTGGATGAGTTTAGCCTGATAGATGAAGTAGTGTTGTGAGCCACATGTACTCCATTTCACTTCAACTCTAAGTACTTCCATTTCCTTGAATAAAAGTGGATTCTACTCCAAACCTAACTTTAAAATAAGCATCCAAATGGAGTGAAGTGAAGTACTTTACTTTAACTTCAACCCACTTCTCTTCCACTACAATCTACATGTGAAATCCACTTCAGTTTATTCCACTCCTCATTTATCCAAACAGGCCCTTAAGGAAATGAGTAGGACACATACTAAGAATAGAAGTGAGACTTCTAATCTTGGAAAAAGAGAAGGTAATCCATAAACTATAAATAAGAGGAGAGGGTTAGAGATCTCTACACAATCTCATGAGCTCCTCTCTCTCTCTTCCTCCTCTCTCTCCTCCGGTTTCCTTCTAGAGTGCTAGGGTTTTCTTCTACTTAGAAATCCCACTATTCTCTTTGAGAAGTTCTCTACAAGAGGGTTACAGCGTGGAAGAACACAAAGGCAAAGGAGATCTAAATCTACGAAAAGGATTTTCGTAGAGATCAAGTTTTCAACTTCTTGATTTGAGCGCAACGAAGCTCCAAAGGTATAGATCTATTATCTATTTGTTTTAGTGGATCTTGTTATGCATGTTTATATTTCTTGATCTGTCTTTTTTATGGATCTTTGATCTTAATGCATGAGATTAGGGTTTTAGATCTTGGGGTTGGATTTTTGGCCTTATGGGTATTTGATTCCTGATTTAAGTGGGTCAAAAGTTTTGAATACCTATCCACAAGGCCCACCTACTTCCAAAAATTGATACTTCTTTTCCAACGTAACAACCACATACCATGTTGACCAGCACTGCACTCTACATCATTCATAATCAAAAGATGGATCATTGATCTTTTAAAAGCAACAATGTATTTTTTAGTCAGGTAAAAATGTGTCACCATATGGTGTATAGAATAGTGCAGCATTGATGAAATTGCAGTCAATAGAATACCTAAAATTTTAACTGATATAAAGCTTCTCCGGCAGATTATGTGATCCTTAATCTAAGGATATGTAGATGTTCTATGCTTCAGAGGTCCAGAATGTTGATCCAGTATCACTGACAGGATAATCTCAACCTGCCAATGGTGGTCAAACAGATGATTAAGAGGGAAAAAAGGATAGCAACAGCACCACATTCAACAAAAAGGCAAATCTCACTAGAACTCCTTTTGGAAACGTCGCCTAGCCATAGTAGGTCCATCATATGAAACAGTATAACACGAAACCACAGGTCTTGCATATAAACTCAAGCCCTGCTGATACCAC
The DNA here is from genome assembly GCA_012931725.1 of Litsea cubeba. Classification (NCBI taxonomy): domain Eukaryota; kingdom Viridiplantae; phylum Streptophyta; class Magnoliopsida; order Laurales; family Lauraceae; genus Litsea; species Litsea cubeba. Next base: position 32,950,791 of record CM022947.1, read on the forward strand.
TACAAATCCCAAGATGAGGATGACATAATCATCTTGCTACTCTATGGATGTCTAATTAGGATGTGCAAGTGTTTATATTGCATAAGGAACTAAAATAATTAAATTACCAGTGTATAAGCAGTAGCAGCAGTAGGTATGGAATCAGTGGCACATGAATTCAGTTTTAGGGGAAAGACATTCAACCCGATCAATTGTTTGAGTGACATTTTATCATAATATCATTCAATGAGAAATTACGTTGAACACATTTGAAGTGAAAGGGAAGAAGGGAACTGTACATCATCAAACATAACAAAAACAACAAGTTAGCCTTATCTCATTGATTTGGGGTCCGTTTGAAGGGAGATAACAAAACTTACTAGTTACAAACACTGATGACATGGTAGAGTAAATGTACATGTTAGTATACTGGTCTTTATACAAGAAATAACACAATACACCAAGCATGCTGTCTTTCATGGGCATCAACACATTTGGTTATATCAGCAGTCATATAATCTCTAAGCAGCATAACTGTAAAATAAATGACAGAGCCACTGAGTGAAACTATATTCTCCTATACTGGTAGTGAGTGAAAAAAATAATAATAAAATAAACCCAACTAAATCTAATCAATCTATTATTTCAGTACGAAAATATATAACTTGGATACAGAATATAAGATTTAACATAACAGCGCACGATTAACAAATGCTGTTCATAGGATTCTAATAAGATTTAGTCACATGATTTTAGTGGTATTAAGGTTTATAAAGGAAACAATGGAGTCTGTCAAATAAAACAAAGTTTCTTTCTCCCCAACCTCACTTATTTTAGATTAAGAGATCCCAAGATTCTGTTTCTTTTGACACGTAACATGACTTGATTCAGCGAAATCATGGTAATGAGTACCTTCTAACTGTGCTACTTGTTATTGTCAATCCAAAATGTAATTTTACAAAATTCAGTGGTGCCAAACAACAAAACATAACTGTTACACTTGTTCCGTAAACCTAGAATAAAATGAGTAATAATTAAATCTGAAATGGAATTCACACAAATTAGACTAAAGTTGTTTATAAAATCCAGAATCAAACACTACATCGGGGCACTTGTACTAATATGCACAGTCACGCACACACAACACAGAGATATCACTATATTAATTTTCATTAATATTGCACCAGCTACAAAAGAACAGAATATGATCATTTGCTTAGTACATGGTACTAGTCAAGTTCAACTTTATAAAGTTTTTTGGTGAACAATAATTCACACATTCTAACATTTTCTTCGTCCTATAAATGTTCAGAAGTTACAAGGGTATAACTTAACCAAATCTCAGAATCTCCACAGCGCATTTCACCAAGTGAGACAACTGCAAAACGAACAATTGAGTACCCAACCTGAGTTCTGAACTCCTTGCTAGGATAAGAGAAAAGATCCTTGTACTTTTTGAAATTCTACTTTTAGTAGAGAACCCCAAATATGAGGAAATTTGTTCATGGCTTTCAGACAAGAAGTTGAAAAAATGCAACCTTTAGGTTAAAAGCAGTAGATCAGTTATAATCTTTTATGTTTAGGAATTTTATGCCTCATCCTACAGAAGATGTAAACTTTAAGAAATGTGCATTCTAATGAAGGAAGGGATAATTGTAGCTATGGCATTGCATCTGTGGTTGTAAATCCATTTCTTAACACTGTAAGACACCATGGAATTACGAAAATCATGGTTGCAGAGTTGAAAGAGTAATCCTTTCTTAATCTGTTGGAGGTTGGCAAATTTTATTTAGTTAGAACTAATCATGTTGTATCTAGGCATTCAACAGAAGTTTAGGATACAAGTTGTCATATCACAAAGGCAACCTCTTAACATTCATGTCCCATAGTTTGAAAGATAGTATGTAGATTAATAGACATACCTGTTCATGAATAGAACTCATTAAGCCAACCCCAGATAGATGGGATAACATTAAAACGATAATTACAATGACAGATAATATGCACTCCTCTAGAAAAATGGTCCTGGGATCAGCGTTTGTGAGGACTATAGTTTCAGTCTTGCCCAACCTGAGTACCCCAAATACATACATATGCATGCATACATGCATACATATTTATATGTATATAGTTAAATGAGCTACGTACCTATCTTGAGGCCCACCTATGATCACATCTTCCTCCTAACGCCCAGTACCTCTATGAATTGGCACCAGACCCAATCTGATGCCCATTTGGACTATTTCTACCAACCAATTTTATGAATATTTTTTTTCTTTTTTCACTTTTCCACCATTGAACTTAAACCACAACACTGACAATGTATGATGGCCAAGTAGGCTGATCTTCGGCCCATCTTTGTCCAACCCTTACGCAACATAGAGCTTTTGTTTTCCAAAATCACCTTACTTTTAAGGAAAAAAAAAAACTGAAGAAAGAGAGAGATGGAAAGATGAAACAAACACTAAATACACAAACTCTAACCAACAAGCATCAAATTCTAGGCTGAAATTCAGTCATTTGAAGCTCTCTTCATTAGTTTCGAAATAATGGGGTCTGCTAATTTCACTTTAAAACACAAATATTTGCATCAAACCATGTCCCTGTTAAACCCACTAATCATAAAGGAGGAAACATACAAAAACAAACACAAGATTTCATACAAAATGAAGAGACATGGTTACATACCAAACAAAAAGAGGATTTAATAGATTGAAAAGGCATCAATTATCCCAACTATAATTGACCAAACAAAAAATAGAAAAGCCCAACCAAATACAGATTCATGTGCAAGGAAATCATCATCCAAAAAAGTCCTGAACGCCCTTGCCAGCGAAAACCCGGTCGGAGAGCTCAGCCAAGACGGCATTGACGGTTAGCAGGACAACGCTGGAGCCAGCAATTACAGCTAAAACTACCCCAGTCGTGCCCAGAACACGCCCAAAAACGGGCCACTCAATCTCCCTAACCTCCTCTCCCACCCCACTCCAAAGATCATCTCCTCCTGCTTTCTCTCTTCTCAACTCTTTAATTTCCAAATTGGGTTTCTCCAATTCTCCTTGTTCTTCTTCTTCTGCTGCTAATGGGGTTTCAGATTTTTGGGTGTTGAAATCGATTTTGGCGGTTGGGACATCGCTGGTGGTGTTGTTGCTTGGTTTTCCTTCTTGGATGGAGAAGAGGTGGGTTTGTCTGCGTGAGGGGATGGAGAAGGGCACTCGTGCTGGTTTGAAGGGTGGGAGATGGAGTCGACAAGGGCTTTGAAAGGTGGAGTTTGGGAGGAAGCTAAAGGAGAGTGAGGAAAGCGCCATTCCAACGATTTGAGAATTGAGATACTCTAGATTTAGGATTAGGTGATGCCAGGGCCAAATATTGCGTTCGGGTCGGGTTACATCTTTAAGAAATAATCCAGGCCGTTTAAGATAATCTCATCCTCTCGTTGGGGATTATATCAAAGATTAGAAAGCTCCCCCGAGTTGGCTCTTCACCCTCCAGACTCACCCTCTTTTTCAGAGATAACCGAGTAAAAGATAGGGAAGATTCGGCTGAATCACCTCATTTTACTAAATTATTTGCATATGAACCATTTTATAGATAGATTTATGGGGTTTTGACCATACAGGGTATAAAATATCCTGTATTTCTTGAAATGGTGTTGACAAAAAGTATATCCCAAATATGGGTATCGTACAAAGATCCACTTTTTTTTCCACTTTTACCCTTTTTGTGCGATATCGCAAATATTTGCGATATCGCATAAACTGAAGAGTCATTATATAGCTGCTCGTTTTCCCTCCGTTTGCAGCAAAAAGTAAGCCGTTTTTCCTCATTGTTTTTTCATATCTTTTGTTCATCTAATACAATCAAATAAAAAAAATTAAGAATAAATTTCAAAGTATCTCCATGACCATAAGTTTTTGGTGTCTCAATGCCCAACCATTTTTAACATAACATCTGACAGAGTATATGAAAAACTCCAAACATGTCCAAATATTGTGTAAAAAGAATCGTTTGAATGCCTTTGGAGAAATGAAAGAGCGATTGCTACAGCAAATACATTTTTAGGACGTTTCATATCTTTTGTTTCATCTAATATAATCAAACAAAAAAATTAAGAATAAATTCCAAAGTATCTCCATAACCATAAGTTTTTGGTGTCTCAATGCCCAACTATTTTTAACATAACATTTGACAGAGTATACAAAAAATTCCAAACATGTCCAAATATTATGTAAGAAGAATCATCTAAATGCCTTTGGAGAAATGAAAGAGCGATTGCTTCATCCTTTTGAGAACCTCCTATAAAGATGAAGACAGCCACAGGAAAATAATGAGGGAAAACGACTTACTTTTTGCTGCAAACGGAGGAAAAAAAGGGAGGGAAAACGAGCAGCTTATATAATAACTCTTCAGTTTATGCGATATCGCAAATATTTGCGATATCGCACAAAAAGGGTAAAAGTGGAAAAAAAAAAGAGGCTCTCAGTATGATACCCATATTTGGGATATACTTTTGGTCAACACCATTTCAAGGAATACAGAGTATTTTATACCCTGTACGGTCAAAACCCCTAGATTTATTTTAAAAGAACGCATCATGGGATGCTGTCAGCAAAGTTTGAAACTAGTATTTGATCTTTTACATTTGATATCTGGACTAACAAACTGTATAATATGAAATAGTGTTTTCTTTTTCTTTTTTTTTTTACAGGAATTTAACTGGAAAATGACCTTAGATGGTAACTAGGCGAAAAATGGGCCACTAATAAATATGGCACGGAAGTGGTCTCCTGGGACCACTTCCGTTTTTTTTTATTAATAATCGAAACAAGTGACGATGTCATTGCACCATTCATTTCCTTTTCCTTCTTCCTCAAAAGGTAGTTAAGGTGGTCCAAAAGCTCATTGCATGTCACCTGAATCACTTTGGAGATCTTCTTTTAGCTTCCCAACTTGGGCAACACCTGAGAGAATAGGTCTTGAGTTCAAGGAAGGAGACGACACGATCCTTGAAGCAAAACTCTCAGATGGTCGTCGCCAAATGATTTGGCTTCTGGATCGTGCCTCATCCCCCAAAACCATGACTCACAAAATCCTAAACACCCGCCATGCCCTCGAATCATGCACCTTCCAGCTCCACTCCTGGCAAACTTACTCACATGGATACCTTGAAGATGAGCAACAAGAAAGTGGCTGCTTTCATGGACGATGATGATCGCGGCGAGCACCACAGACGCTTCAAGAATGGGTGGTAAGCTCTCCATACCGCCAAAAATGGCAGACGATCGGAAAACGGCCCTTTTCCGATGTGGGTGTGTTGGAAATCTGTTCTTGGGTGGTGGGAGATAGGGAGAAGTGATGGAAAGAGGGATTTGAGATGGGGTGAGGAGTTGGGGATTGAGAAATGGAGTTTTGAAGGGAAATCTGAGATGAGTATTTTTGAAATTTGAAATATAATTAGGGAAAATGATGAGTTTGGGGAATAGGAGGGTAGATTAATCATCTCTAACAATTTGATTCTCACTCTTGTGGTTGTGGAATTTGTTTGGAGAAGAGGGTGTTGGAGGGAGAGGGAAAAGGAGTGTGTGTGAAAAAAATGGGTGATGGGGAGAGGGATGGAAGGAAGTGTACTCTAATATCTGACGACTTCGCTGCTTCACAGAAACTAGTGGAAGAAAGTGTGCTTTAATATCTAACGACGTTGTTGCTTCACAGAACCTAGTGCTAGAAAATGTGCTTTAATATATGACGACGTCGTTGCTTCACCGAAGCTAGTGAAAGACAACGTGCTTTAATATATGACGACGTCGTTGCTTCACAGAATCTAATGTAAAGAAGTGTTGATGTAAATATGTACAAGGTATGCTTGAAAGTTATCCCACAAAAGTATGATCCACATCAAGGGATATATACAAGGTATGATCCACAAAACTACACGCAACGCCATCTCTTTTGCATTGTGTGCTTGGGGATCTGTCATTCCCATCACTAGTTTTGAGCAACAATACCTTAGGTTTTAAGCCCGCACCTTAAACTCCGGGCCTGAATCAGCTTAAACCATGTGAACTAAACTATCAAAATTTGGAATGGTAAAGTGAACTCCCTGAAGCTAAGTTTGGTGGACTCCAAAGTCCAAACCTTAATGAAACATGACTTTTAAATAGAAGGTATCATTTCCCAATAAGCCTTCAATATTGATGATAACATATCGAAATTCCTTTACAATTTGCTCAGCTTCAAGGCTATAAATTTCTCGATTGATTCCCTTCAAAGACCCACTAATTTTCCTACTTTCGAATGCCCCATAAGATGATAAATAAATAAGTAAATAAAGCAAGCATCATTAATAGGAACCCCACAAAAAAAAGTAATGTAAAAAAAAAAAAAAACACCCCACTAAGATCAGAGTCGACGTCGTTGCCCAACCGTTTATGCAGTCTTGCTGAAGGGGTAGAATAAGCGACGACGTTGTCTCTTCGCAGAATCTTGAAACACTTGGTTCCATTTAAATGAGCGACGACGTCGACGCTCGTCGAAAAAGGGCAATAAAAGAGAAAAGTTTGGCGGGAATACCAGTTTCGTAGCATATAAACCAGTGTCCCATTTTTCATCTAGAGACCATCTAAGGTCCTTTTTCAGGTAAATTCCTCTTTTTTTATTATAGTATTTTTCTTACAAATATAATTTTATTAATTTGAATTGATTATTATTAATGCATATAAATAAATGTATATTTATATTTTATAGGTATTAGGTGCATTTTTAAATATTTTTAAAATTATTTTAAAAAAACATGGCTCTCTCAAGTCACCGTGTTGACTCTCTCCGAGTTAAGATTTTTTTACATTAGATGAGTCAAGTCCGAGTCATGGATTTTCCAACCTTGGCATATAAATCTTTAGATTTCACTTCAATCGAAATGAGTCCCACCATTCGATTGAACCCATTATGGAAATGTGAGTAACACCGCCTAAGCAAAGATACAACTTCAGCGCCCAGCCACACTTTCAATCATGTGCTCAATTATACAACAGGGGCAACTCCTATTGAATTAAAATTTGAGGATATATCCACAGAGGGAATGGGATTTCTCTTTTGAACGGTCCATATTATCCTTATGCAGGACCCCCAATGGAGTTCCCAACATGTGTTACGAGGCTCTCGTATAGTAAACGCAACAGGGGATCCAAATTCATGGGTCCCCCATGAAGATCATTCAGCCCCCTATCAAAGATATTTAAATCATGTAGCACATACCAAGAACTCCATCAAGGGGCCTACATTAAGATCATCCGGACATGTCAAGATGAATCCCATCGATCGTGTGTTCAATCTTACGGTGGGGCCTATTCTTGTAAAAGTGGAATTTGATAATATATTTCTCAAGGGGATGGGATTCTTCTTGAATGGCACTAATTTATCTATATATAGGCCCCATATGAAGGTCCCGGGATGTGTTAGCGGACTTATAGGAGATTGAATGATCTCTATATGGGCCTCGATTTCTTTAATTGCAATGATGGTGCTATGTTCGTGGATCGCCTCAAAATTACCGGGGTTAGTGGATGTGAGAATCCGTGGGATCCAACCCTTTCGTGACCAGAGACAAGCGAACCGCATCAATTTCTTTTGTGTACAGGTATGCCAAATTTTCTATTCTACTTATAAATATCAAGCGATAGTCCGTAGTTCCACCTTTTCAAGTAGAAAAGAAAATGAACTTTTCTAGCTCTCATTGTACATGTGTTAAGAAAAGAGACATGATTTTGAATTTGGATGCTGTGAAAGGCGAATTTCATTGGTTTCTCATGCAAGGCGATGTTTTCGCCGTGAAAGCCAATTTACAATTCTCATCAAAAGAAAAGACAAGACTTGTGTGTTTTTTGTGTCCCTTTTAAAAATACAAATACAATGAGAATAAAGAAAAGGGAATCTGACTTCACAGGAGATTGAGGGGACTTATTCAGATTGACGGTCGCAAGTCTTGTTTGGGCTTCACTGTCATCCTTCAGATGATAACAGTGGATGCTTTTGATTCTCTTGTCTAGGCTTGAACCTCTGATTTTTAAAGAATAAGGATCAAGGAGAAATCCTATATCCAATCACCTTATAGTGGTGGTCGCTACAGAACTTCTTCAACGGAGGAGAGACCATTGCAGCAACGATGTAGAATTTTTTGTGGGATTTGCACATTATGTCCTAGAATGTTGGAAATGGCCTCCTTTTATAGGCGCTTTTGGTGGGCATGTGGGAGGTTTATTAGCTTTAAATGCATTAATTACATTAATGCTCCATGATGGGAGGAGTTACACATTTTAATTTATGTTTTTTGTAACTCCTTTTTCTTGAGTTTTAATTGGCCGTTGGAGAATAATGTGCCTTTATTTGCATTTAAATGTCATGATGGGAGGAGTTACATGATTTTAATACCATAATTGTTTTGATTTGTAACTCCTCCCTCTTGGATTTTGATTGGGCCGTCCATGATAGTGGGTAATTAACTACATTCATTTGTCACAAAAAATGGGTCATTGACCGCATTAAGTGGCTGCCGAAGTGCTTGAAGGGTCGCGGGCCACACCACGTCTTTTGAAATTCTACCCGCGATGTAGGAAGCCTTTTATCATGGTGGATTTCTCATACCGATTTTCGTCGGATGATCATGCAATTTCAGACATTGATTGCCACCAGTAGGTCAATATTATCCGTCTTGTCGATTTCTTGATCGGTTGGGCAGAAAGTGTGCTTTATTGGTTGGCCGGTTGATGATCTCGAGGTGTCTGATGACGAACCTGTGATTTCGACGGCAAATCAGCGATGTTGTCAATGATCAACGAATTTCGTGACCCGAAAATCAGATTCTTAAAAATTCACAGGGGCTAAATAGCTTGAAACGTGAAAACGACCCAAAAATTGGGCTTTCGCGAAAATCTAGTGACCTTGGATTATTGACACCAAAAATGTCACTTTGCCTCTTCAACCTAAGAAAGCTATATGAAGCCGCGGCCTACCATAAATAGCTACTTCCAAAAAATCAAATCTTGTCAGAATCAAACATAAACTGCAAGATCCTTCAGGACAGACAAGAGAGGAGTACACATGAAGTTTCGGGCCATTTCAACATTGTCTGGCCTAACTTTACTCCTCCAGCGGCTTAACAGGAGCTCCCAACAACGACAGCATCGAAGACATCAAATCTTCGATCAGAGCCTGTGGATGGTCTAAAAATACCTTCAAAAGGCTCCACGTCAAGTTCCAGGTCAAACCGACTACGTTTGATCCTATATCAACTCTCAAATAGCAGAATCAAGCTTCTCGGCAGCGAGAACCATCGAGGCCATAACTCATCAAACAAAGCACATGACTGACTTCAAAATGCTTACAAAGGGCTACATGTCAAGTTTCAGGTCATTTCGACAACATTTGACCAGACTTTGACTCTCGGAAGCCAAATCAAGCCTCTCGGTGGCGAAGCTCCCTGGGACCATGGTTTCTAAATCGTAGCTAATGGATCATCTCAAAATGACTCCAATAGGCTCCCTGTCAAATTTCGGGCCAATCGTACATCGGTTGACCGCACATCAAAGCGCGACATCTTCCTCGCGATAAAATCAAATCTACTGGCGACTGGACCCTAAAGGCTTCAAAACTCAAACAAAAGCCTATGGCTGGTCTTATTTATTGCTCATGAGGCTTCACCTCAAATTTTTGTTCATTCCGACATCGTTTGGCCCAGTTTTGGCTACTGACAACAAATCGGCAGCTCTGCGCGACAAAGTCTTTGGGTTTCCCGAAAAATTGGAAACTTTGCACTCCCAAATGCAAGGATTCTCATCAGGTTTTCTATAGGGAAATCAAGCCAATAAATGTACAAAAATGTCAGGAAAAATAAGGAAGAAAAAAAAATCGGAAAAACCGGAAGAAATGCCGAAAAACGACGACCAAAAGAGGAAAAACCCCCCATGGTCGCCGGCGACCTTGGCCCATGGTCGCCGCGACCAAGGCCCATGGTCACCGGCGACCCTGAGTGCTTGGTCGCCGGCGACCCTGGAAACCTGGGTCGCCGGATTTTTGCCAAGAAGGCGTCTTTTGACCCTTTTTCGCATTTTGAGATATTTTGCCCCTGTGGTTTTCCAAAATTCTAACTTTTGAGGCTCCAAACCCGTCGATCTTCGTTAACATCATGGGTCCGTCTTCGAGAGCATCAAATCATCATTGATCACCAGCCGGTAAACCAAGAAAGTGCACTTTCTATCCAATCGATCGAGAAATCAACAAAACAAGTGGCACTGGCCAGCTGTTAGCAATCAATGTCTGAAGTTGAATGGTCATCTGATGTCGATCAGCATGAAGATTCATCGATGATCATCGCCATAAGAATTCCAAAAGACGTGGCACGGCCCATGACTCTTCAAGCGACTTGGTGACCACTTAATGCTGTTAATTGACCCAGTTATGGTAACTTTTTGTGGTCATTAACTCATTATTTCGGACGGCCCAATCAGAATCAAGGAAAAAGGAGTTACAAATCAAAGATTCATGGCTGATTCATGGCACTTAAAGCCATGAAACTCCTCCCATGATGGTGATTAAAGGCAATTAAAAGCCTTACCGGCCAATTAAAAGCCAAGGAAGAGGAGTTACAAAGTAAATGAATTAAAACTTGTAACTCCTCCCATTATGTGGTTTTATGACAATTAAAGCCATTAAACCCTCCTAAATGGCTACCAAAAGCCTATAAATAGGAGAGCATTCTAAGAAGAACAAGTCCAGAAAAATCAATCTGAATCCCGAATCCAGACAAACAGAATCCAGAGAAAAAGAGAAAACTCTGCTGAAGTTCTGCATCGACCACTGCTATAAGGTGACAAAAGTCCCTTGGGGGGCACTCCCCCCCAAGGTCCTTTGTCTTCTCTTTCTGCTTCCAATGGTTTAGACTTGACTTTTCAGCCCATCTACTTAGCTTTTTATTAGACATATGACCTCCTCTTGGTCTCTGTCCTCTAAAAATCTGAGGTTATAGTCAAGTTAAGCGAATCAAGAGCATTCTCTGTTCTCATCTGCATGGATGATGGCGAAGTCCACATAAGACTTGTGACCGTCAATCCGAATGAGTCCCCCACAATCTCCTCAGAAGTTAGAGCCTCATTTTCTTGCTTTTCATTGTAGTTTGTATTTTTCTAAAGAGACAAAAAAATCACAACTCTTGTCTTTCACTATTGATAAGAATTGTAAATTGACTATAAATGCCAAAAATCGGCTATAAATGCCAAAAATCACCTTTTACGGCAAACATCGCCTTTAACGGCAAAACAAATGAAATCGCCTCTTATGACATTTCAAAACCATATCTCTTTTCTTAAATATATGTGCAACGAAAGAAGTTGATTTCCTTTTCTACTTGTGAAGGTCGATCTCCGGATCACCATTTGCAATTCCAAGTAGAGTAGAAAATCTGGCACACCCACCCAAAAAGAAAAATGTTGATGCTCGCTTCGCCCTCCTGGCGCGAAAGGGTTGGACCAAACGGACTCTCATGTCCGCCGACCTTAGTAGGCGCCGAGCGCGAAATGCGTGTCCATCAAGTTGGCACACCCGGTGGGACTCGTTCATTTGAGAACACGATGCGAAGAAATGAAATATTTGCATATCATATTTTTGCTCTATGCTTATACGTAGTTTTCTAGATTCCTTGGGCTACTTTCTAGTTGGTGGCCTATGTTGGATTTCGCATCTAAAAATAATGAGAAGGGAGTTTTTTTTGGAAATTTCTAATTCTCTCTTTGAGTTTATTTTCATTCTTTCTCTTTAAAAAAAATCAGATTTCTCATTTTGGATTTAAACTTGAGAAACTTTGATCCTCTCCTTTCGTCCACGTGCTTGTAGAAATGTTGAGCCGGTTCGAATTGGGAATTGGGCCACTCTTTCTCTTTGATAAATCCATTAGAGATCTAAAGAAAAAATCAGATTTCTCAGTTTGGATTCAAAATTGAGAAACTTTGATCCTCTCCTTTTGTCCATGTGCTTGTAGAAATGTTGAGCCTGCTCGAATTGGGAATTGGGCCATCGTTTTTCTTTGATGAGTTCATTAAAGATCTTTAAAAAAAAAGATCAGATTTCTCATGTTGGATTCAAACTTGAGAAACTTTGATCCACTCCTTTCGTCCATGTGCTTGCAGAAATGTTGAGCCTGTTCATATTGGGAATTTGGCCATCGTTTCTCTTCGATGAGTTCAATAAGATCGTTCTAAAAAATATATATATATATATCAGATTTCTCATTTTGGATTCAAAATTGAGAAACTTTGATCCTTTCCCTTTCGGGCACCGAAATTCGTAGAAATGTTGAGCTATGACGAATCAGGGATTGGGCCATTGTTTCTTTTCGATGAGTTCATTAGGAATCTTTAGAGAGAGAAGAGGGAGAGAGAGAGAGAGAGAGAGAGAGAGAGAGAGAGAGAGAGAGAGAGAGAGTAGAGAGAGAGAGTGAGACAAAGAACACTAAGGTTAAACCAATTGCATTCTTTGACCACGATTGATTCAAGAAAAGCCTTGTCCAGAGTGTGGAGACAACTTGACTGTTCTAGGCAAGGGTCCTCCAAACGGTTTCATTAAGTAATCCTACCCTTACCTGGGGGCTAATCTATCGATTGAGGTTTCATAGGACCGGATTAGGAGGTCTATGTGCACTCTTCCATCATTAGATCTTCTTGTTAGATCCCGACCCAGACCAACTCGACTAGCACTATTAAGTGAGTGTTTAACCTTAAGTGAGTTTTAGCATTAGTTGGGTTAGAATATGATTAGACTTAGCCTTGGTTTAGCTTTGGGAGTTTTGAGATCATTTAATATTAGTTAGTCACACTAAGGGACGCCCTGAGTGCACGCGTGAAATGGGTGTTCATTCCAGTTTTGTGATTTTGATCGTGGTTTTTACGTCATTTGAATGATTTTATTAATTTTCACAACTTTTGTTTGTAGCCTGTGTGTGTTTAAGGCCCAGAAACTCAAGTTCTGGCCCAAAAGGGTAAATCTGACTATTCATGCTAAATCTAGGAACAAATTTTGAAATCTCAAAACCATGTCAAAATTATATTTTTCTAAAATTAGATATTTCGACGATCATTTTGTTCTTCTTCACCGATCTCATCCGGGGTCCACAAGACCATGTTTGAATCGTTTCAAGTTTCAGCTGCAAGGGACCCACTTTCAAAAGCTATAAATACTCTCTTATTCTCTCTCTCTCACTATTCACTTTCACCTTTACCAAATTCCTGCAACTTTTCTAACCCTAGAGCAAAGAAAGGAAAAAAACAGTTTTCTCCTTAGTCTTCCTCTTTGGGATTGATGTAGCTAGAAGGCTCCATTCTCAAATCCGATTCCGTCATTCTCTTCCTCTCTTCTTAAGCTTCAGCTGGACTCTTTTTTGGACAAATCCCTACTACTATTCATCATCTTCTAGCTCTCTTCTCCTTGTTTGACTAGCCAAAGGTTAGAGCTTGAACCCATCTTTTCATTGATGTTCTTTTAGCTCACAAAGAGCTTTTTTTTTCATACTATCAAACCCATTTTCGAAATGGGGATTTATGTTGACCAAAATGTGAATTTTTTTGCATGGTCTATTTTGGGGGTTTTGTGTAGATTTCGTGGACCTCTTCCTTGATTGGATTTGTGTGAAGTTTTGCTTGGCATTGAGGCTAAGGCAAGTAATCTCTATAGGTTCTATGTGTATGTGATTTATGGACTTTTTTTTATTTTTGGAAATGCATGATTTTGTTGCTCAAACTCTTAATTTATGTCATGTTCATGTTCTTCAAATTTATGCTCATCTTGTACTTGATTTTAATTAGATTGATATGAGAAGTTCTTTTATTTTATTAGTGACATTTCATTGGAAAGAGCTCAGCTCAGATTTTTGTATCCTTCTCATGTTTAAATTCTAATTTCCATGCTGATTTTGTAAATGAAATGTGATGTTTTAGTTTAGTGATGAATGAATAATGGTTGGACAAGAATCAAATCAGTTTTGAATGTTTTAAAATGCTTGATAGTGAAGGAGGATAGAAAAGATTCAAAGAAGTGCAAAAGGAGCCCCAAAACAGTGCAGAAATGCACTTCCAGACGGGCCAGCCAGAGAGCAGGCTTGCTAGAGCGAGCTTGGGCTCGCTCTAGCGAGACCACCCTCTGGGAGGGTCCGCTCGAGCGGGCCCAGTCTCTGCCCATTTCATTTTTTCTGGGCCTGTTTTATGTTTTTACACTAATTTTTGGGGCCTGAATTGATTCTTGGACCGATTTACATGCTTTTGTGGTTTCTTGAGGATCGAAAACTTTAGAATATGTTAAGAGACTTCTATTTGAATGTTGTGTATTTGAAAATTAAAAATGTCCTAACTTCAGAGGCACCAATTTCATTTCTATTCTTCCAACATTGAATTTCAAATACATAGGAGTCAATGGGAGTCTTTAGCA
>CM022947.1:33571930-33744813 GCA_012931725.1 Litsea cubeba
AAGGTCCGCTCTCATAATTTCCTAGCAGTAAGCTCTCAATCCTGAGACATTAATGAACTCGAGTTTCTATCTATTCATTTGCTTTGAGTCACCAATGAGTGAGCCAACTGTAGGTCAACACCTCGGTGATTTGGGTACGTGGTAGTAGAGTTGTGGGAACATTCAATGGTCAAAATGAAATCTATCTCTAATATCCCCTTGTGCCAATTAATGAATTTATCATTGGTAAGTGCGCACCCATTCCAATTAAGAGTTAATTGGAAAGGTACCTATGATCATTATAATTAATTGGGGCTCAAGGATAATAAGATATGGATCTAAGTTTGGAAGACAGGTCCAATTGATCCATGGATATTGATAGAGGGGCCTATTTGTGGTAATGTGGAAGTTTAGGGTCTTCTATGTAATATTCCTAAGACTGGAGTTCAATTGCATTTATATAGTGGAGTTATTTGCAATTAACTGTGGGCCCGGATTGCACATGAGATATGGGGTCGCGAGTCCCAGTTGGAGCCAGCTTTCTAAGAAATCCCTAGCGGTCCCCACGCTAGCCCAAGTTATTAGAAAGATACTAATTCTAGTTGAACTCTAAAAGAAAAGTTACTATTTCTATTTGAAGTGAGACTTCTAATAGTGGTGATAGTAAAGTTACTAATTTTAGTAGAAGTGAGACTTCTATTTTAATTAGAAAGGAATTAGAAAGTTACTAATCATATTTGAAATAAGACTTCTAATTATGATATGGTAAGTTACTAATTATTGTAGAAGTAAGATTCCTATTTTAATTAGTAAAAGAAGAGAAACTTACTAATTCTTATGAAAGTGACACTTCTAATAGAAATTAGTAAGTGAGGCTTGCAAAAGCTATAAATAGAGAGAAAGATGGCTGGAAGTTTATGATGCTATTCTCATTCTTGAGATTCACGCCTAAGAGGTTGTCAAGTCCAAGTGTTGGATGTCCATCCCTTTGTCTGCAAGAGTTGCATATGGTCTTTCTCATTTCCCTCTTCTAGTTCTTTTTTTAGTTCCTCCTTTGAGTTCCTAGTAGTTTTCTTTTGGAAATCCCACCATCTTTCTTGAGAAAAAGAGAATTTGATACGGGTCATAACGTGGAAGATCAAGAGGTCTTAAAGATTCCTATTTGATTAGTGAAAGCGTTTTATCATCAAAGAAAGACACAAATTCTCCATTAGAGCACAACCGAGTACCAAAGGTGTAATCTGCTTCCATGTATGTTGTAGATTTATTTGATGCTTGTTAGTTGCTATTTCTATATTCTAGATAGATTGTTTTACTGATCATGATGGCTGAGATTGAGGGTATGTAACCTGTATTGGGTTTTAGAGCCTTCTGGATAATTGATCCCTGCATCAAGTGGGTCAAAAGTTTTTGAAACCTATCCTAGAGTCCCACCTATTTCCAACATGATATTCTACATTCCACATGGGGATACCCTTCACCATCCTTTGTAGGCGTAGCCAAACTTCTTCATTCCATTTAGGTAAATCAATGCTGATTTGAGCCACCCTAGATAATTACTTGGGTTGGCTGGATGTTATGCCATGCAGCCCATAGTGGCTCACTAATGCTTTTTAAGTGAGGGAAGTGAAATTCTTTATTTGGAGCCACCTTCTGAAAATATGAATGACTCAAAATGAACACCCTCTCTTGGATGAACTATTATTTAATTGTACTCCAATTGTTGTCGTCCCCTTATAAAATTGAGCATATACCAGACACATTAATCCACACTGTGCTGTGATTTAGATTTAACTTCAATCATGATCATATCTTCTGTTAAATACATCAAGTAAAAATATGTGATTAAAAAACCTCAAAATCACATTTATACACATAGTTAATCTAACGGTGGAGTTGATGGTATGTAATCCCATTGCATTTCAAAAGTGGACCGTGGGTGAATTTATTGCAAAGGAGACAACTCCTTTTCAAATAAGAATGGCAATTGTCATTCTTCTCAAGGGTCTTTTTTTAATATCTTTAACTCCTCTCCATCTTCTATTCACTCCCAAGAGAGAAGGGAGAGAAAGAAGGGATACTCAGAAAATTTCCATAGGATGAAAGGATATGATCTAAAGCGCTCTTCTGGGTGCAAATATACTAAATTATGACTGCACCAAACTAGAGCTTCAGCGTATTGATGGAAAGTATTTTCATCCTCTTCAACGAAGTACTGAACTGAATAAAATCAGGGATTTCAAAATTCTTGAAACCCATCTAAAAACTAAAATATTTAACCTCATAAGTGCATAAACAAATATATAAATAAATAATTTCTAGATTCTTTAGGACACTATATAAGAAAAGGAAAAGGAAAAATAATCATGGAAGCATAAAATAACTAAAAAAGGGAAATAACCCTAAACCTAAAACACATCTGTAAGTGCATAAAATGACTCACAAGGTGTAGGGAGTGGAACTGAGAGCTCTCTGGTTGAACACCGCTACCTGCCTGAAACCTGTAGAAGGGAGGAAGAAGAAAACAGTCAGAGGACCCTGGCTGTGGGCAGCGCAGGGCTCTCCAATGCCTAAGTCAATATGAGAACTAGACTAAGGATAGTGATTTTAGGGAAGAAGATGATACCAGTGTGTCCTTCTCCCCAAGAAGAGAGTCCGCTTTACTGTTCTGGTTTGGCTCCTTTCATAGAGGAGGAGAGGAGACAAGGTGGAGACTCTGTCAGGGAGCTGTCCCATCATAGCACATCATGTAGCATCGGGCCATACCCAGGCGTCTACGGACGCCGTTCTGTCAGTGGAAATGGGCGGTAGGGATGGCTCTATCAGAGGATATGGGCGGTGCCTTTGTCCTGTCGCACATGCTGTGGTGTGCTTAAGTGTCCATGGGAGGACAGCTGTCAGCCCGCGCCATGGGTAGCTTCCTGGTGCTATAGCCAAGGTGTGAACGATCTGGGGTGCTTGGTACCGAGGTCGGGAGTGACCTTGACTTGGCTGGAGACCTCGCAGGGATGCCGAAGTGGAGGACCGAGCTGAAGTCCCTAGCCAGGCCGGGGATGCCCTGGCCGAGGTGGAGCTAATGAGCATATGGCCGAAGTGAAATCACTTGGCCGAGCTGGAGGCTGGCACTGTTGCCGAGACTGAGCCCTGCCGAGATGGACTAGCTGGTGCGGGAGTCCCGGATGCTACATCTGACAGGGATCCCTATGAGTTCGGAATTATCCCCGCACAATAGCCCCTCAGTTTCTGAGCTCATTAGACTTCCTTTTGAGGTCAAAAGCTAAGTATCACGGAGGATAACACTTGTGCTTTCGAACTGTCTTTCGCTCAACTGGTTCGTCACCAACTGAGAAATGGAGACATGACCCTCCGGCTCGTCGCTAGGGGCGTGCCGGCAACATGGCATGAGAGCCGAAATGCTCACAAAGCACGATATGGAGAAGACCCATTGGCTCGTCGCCAGGGGCGTGCCGGCAACATGGCATGAGAGCCGAAATGCTCACAAGGCATGAAATGGAGAAGACCCACTGGCTCGTCGCCAGGGGCGTGCCGGCAACATGGCATGAGAGCCGAAATGCTCACAAAGCATGAAATGGAGAAGACCCACTGGCTCGTCGCCAGGGGCGTGCCGGCAACATGGCATGAGAGCCGAAATGCTCACAAAGCACGAAATGGAGAAGGCCCACTGGCTCGTCGCTAGGAGCGTGCTGGCAACATGGCATGAGAGCCGAAATGCTCATAAGGCACGATATGGAGAAGGCCCACTGGCTCGTCGCCAGGGGCGTGCCGGCAACATGACATGAGAGCTGAAATGCTCACAATGCACGATATAGAGAAGATCCACTGGCTCGTCGCCAGGGGCGCGCCGGCAATCTGGCATGAGAGCCGAGATGCTCACAAAGCACGAAATGGAGATGTCCCCCTGCACGAGGCCGAACCTGCATGACGTGGAGGCCAGCATGAGGGCGATACCAGCGTGAGGCTGTAGCCAGCACGAGGCCGAAACTACATGACATGGAGGCCAGCATGAGGGCGACACCAGCGTGAGATCAAGAATCTGGCGCTGCTGCCGCGATGCACGAAGTCGAGATCTGGCACGTAGCCGAGACGCAAGAGATCGAGATCTGGCACGCGGCCGAGATGTAAGAGCACAGGGCTTTGGATGACTGATGGCGGTAGAGGACCGTGCGATCAAGGCTGACAGCAGAGGACCGTGCCGTCAAAATGACGGTAGAGGGTCGTACGATCGAAGCCGAGAGGGTCGTACCGGTGTCATCGAAGCTGACGGCGCCATCGAAGCTGACAGTAGAGGACCGTGCCGCCAAAAATGACGGTAGAGGGTCGTGCGATCAAAGCTGACGGGCGGTCGAAGCTAAGTGATGATAGGAGACATCTAACTGCCTCCTGAGCTGGAGGAGACTTCTGCCGAGCTAGGGACGTTTGTAGAGCTGGAGGTTGTCTCGTTGCCTTCGTAGGGGTTGAAGTGCTCTTGAGCTTGGGCTTCATCTGCTTCTTGCCTGACGAACTGGTTCACCCTGGCGATAAATGTCTTCATTGAGACCACAGGGTGTAGGACCAAGTCTCTCCGAAGCTCGTTGCCTGGCAGAAGAGCTTGTTGGAAAGACGTGATTGCTAGTGTCTGAGGCATCTTCGATCTGGCTGTGGATAGTCCATAATCTTCTGGCGAACTGCGTGATGTTCTCGTTATGCTTCATTCTGAGGGCCATCAGGTCGGCGCCCGACCTAGGGATGACTCTGTGAGCTTGGAGCTTCGCCATGAAGGAATTCCGGAGCTGCTGCCAACTTGTGATTGATCCTTGCGGGAATGCGCAGAACCATCTTAGGGAGAGGTCCCCGAGACTGGAGGAGAAGACTCTGCATTTCAAGTGGTCTACGTCGCCCCACACGGACATCCTTTGAGTGAAGTGCCGGAGGTGTGCTGCTGGGTCCGAGGTCCCATCGTAAATGACGAACCTCGGGACGCTGAAGTCTTCAGGAAGGGGGCAGTTTTTGATCTCTGGATAGAAAGGGGATGTGCCGAACTCGTCAGAGTTCAGCCGAACTCGAGCGAAACCGGCCATCTCCATGTTCTGTCGTACTGCTTGCTCTATACGTCGATCAAGCCGTTCTATGAAGTCGTGGCTGTCAATCGAGCTTTCGCCATAAGCTCGGTTGCTTCTGCTGTTCTCCAGGGTACGCCTTCTGGAAAGTGGAGTCGAGGTCGACCCTTTAGAGGATGAGCCCGACCGAGTTTCGAGGTGGACCAAATCTTGCTACGGACCTTTCCTGGTGGGGGACCGTCGGCAGTTGTGCTGACAATGTCAGTGGTTCCTCTCCCTTTCTGGTTCTTCGAGGCATGGTGTTAGGGAAGATGGCTTTTTGCTCAGTTTTCCCACAGACGGCGCCAATTGTAAGTGCATAAAATGACTCAAAAGGTGTAGGGAGTGGAGCTGAGAGCTCTCTGGTTCAACACCGCTGCCTGCCTGAAACCTGGAGAAGGGAGGAAGAAGAAAACAGTCAGAGGACCATGGCTGTGGACAGCGCAGGGCTCTCCGATGCCTAAGTCAGTATGAGAACTGGACTAAGGATAGAGATTTTGGGGAAGAAGATGATACCAGCGTGTCCTTCTCCCCAAGAAGAGAGTCCGCTTTACTGTTCTGGTTTGGCTCCTTTTATAGAGGAGGAGAGGAGACAAGGTGGAGACTCTATCAGGGAACTGTCCCATCGTAGCACATCATGTCGCATCGGGCCATACCCAGGCGTCTGCGGACGCCGTTCTGTCAGTGGACATGGGCGGCAGGGATGGCTTTGTCAGAGGATATGGGCGGTGCCTTTGTCCTGTCGCACGTGCTGTAGCGTGCTTAAGTGTCCATGGGAGGACAACTGTCAGCCCCCGCCATGGGTAGCTTCCTGGTGCTATAGCCGAGGTGTGAACGATCTAGGGTGCTTGGTACTGAGGTCGGGAGCGACCTTGACTTGGCTGGAGACCTCGCAGGGATGCCGAAGTGGAGGACCGAGCTGAAGTCCCTAGCCGGGCTGGGGATGCCCTGGCCGAGGTGGAGCTAATGAGCGTATGGCCGAAGTGGAATCACTTGTCCGAGCTGGAGGCTGGCATTATTGCCGAGACTGAGCCCTGCTGAGATGGACTAGCTGGTGCGGGAGTCCCGGATGCTACATCTGACAGGGATCCCAGTGAGTTCGAAATTATCCCCACACAACATCAACACAAAAATCAAAACAAGAAGATAAGAAAAGAACGAGTCTTGCTACCTTGCTTCCTCACTGACGATATCTCTCTCTCCCATTCTTCCATCCACTTTTTCATTTTCTTTTTTCATCTCTCTTGATTCCGTTCTCTGCAAAGTTGTGCTAATGAGATCGTGCAAGTCTTTGGTTAAGATCCCTCCCATCCGTTTTTTCCAACTTTGGTATACTTTCCCATATAGTGTAATCAGTAAGGAGACGTGCAAGTGTGGAGTCACTTTTGGAACGATTTTTTTCCAATTTTGCTGGGAAGGAGTACTCGTGTAAGGAGTTTTTATTTTATTTTTGGCGGGAATCATAAAAATCCGATTTTGGCACGTATTTGCATTCATGAGGACTTGAGCACACTTACGTCCATCTCAATAAATATAGTTTTTAATATTCTAACTTAGCTATATATAAACTATTAGTTTATTATTTTTTCATCTAGTTTATTGTTTATTTCTAATTGAACATAGTGATGGGTGTGAAATCTAAGGTGGGGCCATGCCCAACCATTTCCAAAATTGCATATTTATTTTAATTTAGTAATTCTTCATTATTTCAATTAGATTGTGTAAACCTTTATTATTATTTTTTTAATGTGGTACTCCACGATATTAACGTATGACCAATATCAGATTTTAGGTTGGGTCCTTACACTAGAACTAGGGGTGTTCATGGGCCGAGCTGGGCAAGGCTAAGGCATATCCAATCTCGGCCAAACTTTAGAAACACTAGCTCAAGCCCAACCCAAACCCGACACGGGCCATAAAAGTTAAGACTAAGCCCACCCATTTAATCAATCAGACTGAGCTGAACTAAGCTTTTCATCACTTTTGTGGGCATTAAAGCACGAATTAAATTAAATTACATACATTTCTTACACAAGCCAGGCCGGGCCAGGCTATGGACTTTCCATCACTTAATCCAAGCCTAACCCAATTATTAATCGGGTCCCAAATACATATCCAAGCTGGTGCCAAAGCGGGTTAGGCACGGATAGGGCTCGGGCTGGCCCGGCCCATGAGCACCCCTAACTAGAACAATGAGCATCTTCATTAATAACTGTGTTACTCAAAAACTAATTAATCAATTAATTAAAAATAATTTTGTTTCAAAAAAATATATTAGTAGGAGTTTAGGAACGCTTTAAAACAGTTCCTCGGCAAAATTGGATTTTGGAACGGTGTTTTTATTTAGGAATGGTTGCAATGTGTTCCTACTTTGGAACATTTTATAAATGTGCAAGGAGAATGTTCCTAATTAATACACTTTATAAAAGGAGCCCATTTCCACCATTTCTAATGCATGTTTTTTTCACTGTTAGACGCTCTTCCAAGGTTGCTACTATGCTCCTATGGCGGTCCCTCCTTAGCCCATGGCTTAGATGCAGCTCTTTAACCCGTCTACTTAGATTTTTATTGGATATACTGTAAGACCCCAACCCGAGAGACTTCGTTTAGAGTTGATTAAGTTGTATTATAGTTTAAGTGTGTTTAGTGGTTTTGGATTAGTTGGGGATTAGAATAGCTTTTATGATAGCTTTGGGGAATTTGGAGAGCCTTTTTATTTGTGGGACCCTTTGGGGGTTCTTGTTAGGAATTGTGCGAGATTGGGGGTTTACCGATGATTTCGAAGAATCGTGTTTTTAACCCCATTGGACTTATCTTGTTAATCCCTACAACTTTCATGTTGACATCGTTTTCATTCAAGGACCTTAAACCCGATTTTTCACTAATTGAGGGCAAAATGGTCTTTTTACCCAAAAATCTGGACACCGATTTCAATGTCACCAAAATGTGCAAAATATATACTTTTTGGAAACTAGAAATTTTGCCGATCAACTTTGTCTTCTTCGTCGAATTCATTTGAAGCCCCGAGGACCATGTTTTGAGCCCGAGAAGTTCTTTAAGTTGTGGGCCCCATCCTCACTTACTATATATAGAAAGCTTCTTCTTCATTTTCCCATTTCTGGCAAAAACCCTAGAGGAG
The DNA here is from genome assembly GCA_012931725.1 of Litsea cubeba. Classification (NCBI taxonomy): domain Eukaryota; kingdom Viridiplantae; phylum Streptophyta; class Magnoliopsida; order Laurales; family Lauraceae; genus Litsea; species Litsea cubeba. Next base: position 33,580,145 of record CM022947.1, read on the forward strand.
AAGAGAAATCCCAGCCCTAAGGGTTTTCCCTTACCCTTTTTCTTGCCTCTTCATCTTCAATCCCCACTAAGTTAGTGCTAATGGGAAATTAGTTGCTATAATCATCTTCCTCATCTCAAGGCCTTCATCTTGACACCATTTTTGAAGAAAACCGCCCACTCCAAAACTTACTTTGGACAACACCTTGCTTTTTGAAGAACTTCCTTGTAAGTGATCTTTTTAAAAGTTTTATAATCTTGTTTGTTAGGCCCTAGGGTAGCTCTATTTCAATTATTGGAAAATTCCGTCTTGTTTTACTTGGATTTTGTTGATCTAGGGTTTGGATTTGGGGGTTTTGTGCATAGGTGTTCGATTGGGGGCCTAAGAGGTGATTAGAGCTCAAACTGATTTGCAATTGGACCCAAGGCAAGTGGATGAAATGATTCTCATGTGTTTTATCATGTTTTCTGCAAAGATCTTGATTTGTCTTCATTGATGGTTTTAATGGTTTATCATGTTTGATGGTTTAGTCTTATTGGTTTTGAATGATGAGTTGATGAGATAAGGAGGTCAAGGAATAGCCCAATTATTCGTGAAGATATGTATGGAAGAAGGGGAAAGAAAGGAAATGGATAGGAGTTGGACAGGAGAAGAATTCAACCATATGGGCTGAGATTCGTTGCAGGACCGATCGATCGCCCATCAGGTCCGATCGATCGGACTGTAAATAACTGAGAGGGTTCTCAGGACCGATCGATCGCCCATCAGGTCCGATCGATCGGACTGTAAATAACTGGAAGCAATTCAGGACCGATCGATCGGCCAAGGAGTCCGATCGATCGGACTGAAACGAGATGAACCGTAAAATAAGAGAAATTGTGGTACTATTTTCCAGATTCATTCCACGCCCATACTCAAGTCCAATTCAGCTCTATCCCTTATCTTCTTATTTGAAGACACTGAACCTGTAATGGTACATTCAAACACATGAAAGATTGGGGTAAATTGTGAGGGGCTGTAGTGTGGAAGTATTGTTTAGAGGCCCAACGCTATTCAAGGATGGGTAAGACATTGAATGAAGTCCGAAGGAAGGAGGAACCTCATCATGGAGATCCCATGAGGTTTTCTAGATTGACCAATGTATATAAGGACCCGGAATGTCCCTAACTCTTAAAGAGTACCAAAATTTCATCATAACCGACATACGGGACCCTATTCGCACTGATTCGACTCTAGAAACCCATGTTAGCCTGTAAAGGTATTGTAAACTATTTGTATTTGATTTCCAACCAATCCCCTATTTTGAGATTTCAATCGTGATTGTGAGTACTCTTGAACCGAGAACATTGTGTTACCATATTGTTAATTTGTTTAGAACCGCCCCGACTTTTATATGTTTTGTACCTATGAGTTCCCGCCCCGTTATGTGTATTTAATTATTTTGATTTTCGCATGTTACCTATGAGTCGGCACCACTCAGCTTGGATAACCATATCGGTTTGATCCACCGGTTTGGATATCCCCCTTCAGTTATACCCGCTGCAGCATGGTTCCCGCCTCGCCCCGATATACCCGGTTCGCTACCGTGGTCCCGCAGAGTATTATATGTATTTTTTATATAAAAATCGTTGACTCTCCTCACCTCGTGTGACTGAGGTTAACGTCGTTGATTCTCCTCACCTCGTGTGACTGAGGTCAATGTCCTGATGTGCTCTTATCACTTTTGTGAGAGAGGATTTAGCTTTGTGTGGTTGCCATCTTGTTAGTCCCGAATCCTTGTTACCTTACATGTCTTAATTGCATAAGTAACTCTTTAAATGTTGCATTTTCTTTTATGAAAATTTATTGTTTATCTAGAATTTTACTATGTTTCTAAAGGCATCATTGTTTTGAATTATTGTTATATCTTTTCACCCACCTGCCAGACCGTCGTGTCTGATCCATTTATTTTGGTACTCAGGTCCCGAGCTTATTGCCTTTGAGGAGGAGCCAGAGGAGGCGGTCGGTGAACCGCAGCGAGTGATTGAGTGGCAAGCCGATGATGTCATGTAGACATTCGGCTTTGCCTTGAGGACAATACACTTTGGCGAACTTATGATATCTTTACCTTAGGTTTCATTTGGTTGTACGGTCTTTGTTGACCGTTATTTTGGGGGCATTAATCAACTGATATTTTGTAATTATACTTAACTTTACTTTTGGGGAAAATATGCTTGATCATTGCTCATCCTGATATCTTATTATGTTAACCATAAATCAGTCTTGTTTATGGATTTGAATGGTATTAGTATGATTTGCTACACGCTTCCGCAATCTTGAGAATATATTTGATATGGTTATATGTGAGATGATGTGTACAGATAATCCTCACCGCGGAACCCTGTGAGAAATCACGCACACGAATAAATGTCCTTTTAATTCCGTGTGCGGTTTAGCCAAAGAGATGCACGTGGCGCGGCATCACCCCACCACCGTCCCGATCCCGGACCCGGATCCTCTCTTTCCCCTAGTTTCCCGATCCGGGGTCGCGACAGGACTGGTATCAGAGCGGGACATGTTTCAGGCAATTAAAAGAAACTAGAAATCTTAAGTACGTGGCGAGGATTCGTTAGATAGAATCGTGTGAGCAATGTGTGACCACCCTGTACTTGATTTATATGTGCTAACAATTTGTTTTGCAGCGTTATGCCACCTCGCAAAAGAACAGCAAACAGTAATCACGTTGCCAGTAACAGTGAGAATACAGAGCCTATTGTAGAGGAACCACAAGACAACAACATGCAGAACCAATTCCAACAGATGATGCAGGCTATGATTGACCAACAACGCCAGGCAAATGAGAATCAGGCTAGGCTCCAAGCACAAGCATATGAGACACAGACCAGATTGCAAGAACAGATGCTTAAGAAAGACGAGGATCATGCTAGGGAGATAGCTCAAATGCAGGCACAGTTGTTGGGGATATTGGAGAGGAGACCGGAACCAATCCTAGTTGCACCACCTGGTCCGGTGAATGTTAGAGGGAATGACCCTAATGTGTTGAATGAGCGGTTCAGGAAGAGAGGACCGAAAGAATTTTTGGGGACTGAGGATCCAATGGCAGCAGATGATTGGCTTGAGCACACCGAAAACATATTTGAGATATTCATATGTACCGGTGTAGAACGTGTACAGCTTGCAGCCTCTATGTTTGTGGGTTTAGCAGATATTTGGTGGAAGACCGTCAAGGCAGAATACAGGACAATGGCTGATGCAGAAGCTTGGGTTAACTTCAAGAGACAGTTTGGAGAGAAATATGTACCTGCACATGTCAAGAGACAAAAGGCAGCAGAATTTCAACAACTTGTGCAAGGGAACATGACAGTCCTCGAATACCTTACCAAATTCGAGAGATTGTCAAGGTATGCACCGGAGTTGATAGACACGGTTGAGAAGAAGATAACCAAGTTCCTTGAGGGACTTCACCCGATTATTGAGAGGGATGCTACCGGGGTTGTACCACCCGTTACCTTTGAAGAAGCTGTCAAGAGAGCATACAAATTTGAGAACTTTCACAACAAGATCATCAAGAACCAAGGAAAAGGTCAAGGCCAACAGCAGAACTATCAGCAAAGAAACAATCAGAACAAAAGGCCAAGGCAGGAGCAGAATGTGCAGAATCCAGTGGTTTGTATCCACTGTGGGAAAAACCATGAGAGTGCCAATTGCCGCTTTATTACAGGAGCGTGCTTTAGATGTGGCTCCATGAACCACCAAATGAAGGACTGTCCAAGGCCTGATAGACATAACGGGCAGCAGCAAGGAGCACAGCGTCAGGCACCACCTCAAAATGCGTTAGTGGTCCAGAATCAAGCAAGGCCACTACAACAACAGGCACCTCAGCAACAGTTTAGGCCACAACAACAACAACAACAACAACAGGCCCGTCAGCAAGGGCAAAATCAGAACCAGAATCAACGTCCTCAGAATCAGAATAGAAATGTACAACAAGGCAGGCAACAGCAAGGACCAAACAGGCCACCACAGAGGGCACAACTCTATGCTGTCAATAGAGCTGATGCAGAGGCTGAAGGCAATGTAGTGGAAGGTACACTTCTCGTCTGTGGTTTTGATGCTAAGGTTTTGTTTGACCCTGGTTCTACTCACTCATTCCTATCTCCAAAATTTGCTAAGTTGATTGATATGCATGCTAGAGAGTTGAGTTTCATTTTGACTGTGACTACCCCTTTAGGTAAGGAAGTTGTTTGTAGAACTTTTTACCCTAGTTGTCCAGTCATGATAGGAGAAGTAGTATTACCGGCAGATCTCATTTTGTTGGAGATGCAGGATTTTGATGTCATCCTAGGGATGGATTGGTTAGCAGGATACCATGCTACTATGGATTGTTTCCATAAGACCTTAACTTTTAAGTTAGAGGAGACCCAATCAGGGGTGTTGTTTCAGGGAGAGAGGAGTAATTCTGGTGCAGGGTTTATTTCAGCGTTGAAGGCTGATAGGCTTCTAAAAAGTGGTTGTGAGGGTTATTTGGCGTTTATCACGGAGGATAAACGGCCCCAAGGGGTGGAGGAGACCCCAATTGTTTGTGAGTTTCCGGATGTTTTTCCGGAGGAGATACCAGGATTGCCACCCATTAGAGAGATAGACTTCACTATTGAGTTGTTACCGGGGACTGCTCCGATATCTATCGCACCTTACAGAATGGCCCCGGCAGAATTGGGAGAGTTGAAGATGCAATTGCAAGAACTTTTGGACAAAGGTTTTGTGAGACCTAGTGTGTCACCGTGGGGAGCACCAGTTTTGTTTGTAAAGAAGAAGGATGGCTCTATGAGAATGTGTATTGACTATAGAAGATTGAACCAAGTGACCATCAAAAACAAATATCCATTGCCAAGGATAGATGAACTGTTTGATCAGTTGCAAGGAGCTGCTTATTTTTCAAAGATTGATTTGAGGTCAGGCTACCATCAGTTGAGAGTTAGAGACTCAGATGTACCAAAAACAGCCTTTCGGACAAGATATGGACACTATGAATTTCTAGTGATGCCATTTGGTTTGACTAATGCACCGGCAGTTTTCATGGCATTGATGAACAAAATATTTGCAGAGTATTTGGATCTGTTTACAGTGGTGTTTATTGATGATATTTTAGTGTATTCCAAGACCAAAGAAGAGCACGAAGAACATTTGAGGATAGCACTCCAGCTGTTGAGGGAGAATCAATTGTTTGCAAAACTTAGTAAGTGTGAATTTTGGTTAGACCAAGTCACATTTTTGGGTCATATCATCTCCAAAGAAGGATTATCAGTGGACCCGTCCAAGATTGAGGCAGTTATGAATTGGGATAGACCGAAGAATGCATCAGAAATCAGGAGTTTTCTGGGCTTGGCAGGATATTATCGGAGGTTTGTGCAAGGATTTTCGTCGATTGCATCACCTTTGACGAAGTTGACAAGGAAGAATGCACCATATGTTTGGACAGACAAGTGTGAAGCTAGTTTTCAAGAGCTGAAGAAGAGATTGACTACGGCTCCAGTCCTTACTTTGCCGTCTGGGAGCGGCGGTTTTACCATTTTTACCGATGCTTCCAATGTTGGACTTGGATGCGTGTTAATGCAAGATGGGAAGGTAGTTACATATGGATCCCGGCAGTTGAAGGATCATGAGAAGAACTATGCAACACATGATCTCGAGTTGGCCGCAGTTGTTTTAGCTTTGAAGATGTGGAGACACTACCTCTATGGAGAGAAGTTTGAGGTTCACTCCGATCACCGTAGTCTACAGTACTTATTTTCTCAGAAGGAGTTGAACATGAGGCAAAGGAGATGGATGGAATATATTAAAGACTATGATTTTCCAATCAAGTATCACCCGGGGAAAGCGAATGTAGTTGCAGATGCCTTGAGCAGAAAGTCAGTGAGCATGGCAAGCCTTCGTGGAACTTATGTGGTACAACAGTTAGAAGAGTTGGGAGTAGAATTTCATCCACTAAGAGAGGGTGTCATGTTATCAAACATGTCAGTGTCAGAGCCTTCTTTCATTCAGAAGATCAAAGAGAATCAGTTACAAGACCCAGAGTTGGCTAAGATTTCTGAGCACTTAGCAGATCGTCCGGATTTTCGTGTTGTAGATGGAGTTTTGTATTACCGAGACCGTCTATGTGTGCCTAACTTGGAGGACTTGAGGAATGATATCATGTCTGAGGCTCACAATACCAAGTATTCCATACATCCGGGCAGTACGAAGATGTACCAGAATTTGAAGGGCAGATTTTGGTGGAATAACATGAAGAGAGAGATAGCAGCTTTCGTCTCTCGTTGTATGATATGTCAGTTGATCAAGGCGGAACACCAGAAGCCTCCAGGGTTATTACGACCACTAGAAATTCCGGAATGGAAATGGGAGCACATTACCATGGACTTTATATCGGGTTTACCGAAGACTAGTAAGGGCAATGATGCTATTTGGGTCATAGTGGACCGTCTCACCAAGTCAGCTCATTTCCTACCGATGAAGACTGGGAAAAAAAATGCATATGTTACCTTTGGCACAGTTGTTTGTCACAGAGATTGTCAGTCGTCATGGACAGCCAGTTTCCATCACATCCGATAGAGACAGCAGACTTGTCTCAAGATTTTGGAAGACATTGCATGAGTCTATGGGTACGAAGTTACAGTTCAGCACGGCCTATCACCCACAGACCGATGATCAGTCAGAAAGGACAATTCAGACACTTGAGGATATGCTTCGAGCTTGTGTGTTAGATTTCAAGACTCGGTGGGATGAAGCCTTACCGTTGTGTGAGTTCGCTTACAACAACAGTTTCCACTCGAGTATCGGTATGGCACCTTTTGAGGCTTTGTATGGCAGAAGGTGTAGAACACCTGTTTGTTGGGAAGAAGTTGGTACTCGCAGTTTCCATGGACCGACCATTGTTAGTGAGACAAGCGACAAGGTCAAGTTGATCCAAGAACATCTGAAAGTGGCTCAGAGTAGACAGAAGAGTTATGCAGACTCTCACAGAAGGGATTTACAATTTAAAGAAGGAGATAAGGTTTTCTTGAAAGTGTCACCGACTCGTGGAACTTTGAGGTTTGGGCAGAAGGGCAAATTGTCTAGGAGATACATTGGACCGTACGACATTGTGAGTAGGATTGGTGATGTGGCTTACCGGTTAGCCTTACCACCCGAACTCTCCGGCGTACACAATGTTTTTCATGTGTCTATGTTGAAGAAATATGTTCCTGACAGACTACACATACTCCGTTATGAGCCATTAGAAATCCGAGAAGATGCTACATATGTTGAGAAGCCTAAGCAGATCATTGACACCAAGGAACAAGAATTGAGAACTCGGACTATTCAGTGGGTCAAGGTACTTTGGGAGAATCATGGACCGGAAGAAGCAACTTGGAAATTACGGGATCAAGTTCAGAAGAAGTACCCACATCTTCTACCGGAGGTGAGTTTTAATTTCCATTTGGAGGACCAAATGTCCTAAGGGGTGGAGGATGTAAGACCCCAACCCGAGAGACCTCGTTTAGAGTTGATTAAGTTGTGTTTTAGTTTAAGTGTGTTTAGTGGTTTTGGATTAGTTGGGGATTAGAATAGCTTTTATGATAGCTTTGGGGAATTTGGAGAGCCTTTTTATTTGTGGGACCCTTTGGGGGTTCTTGTTAGGAATTGTGCGAGATTGGGGGTTTACCGATGATTTCGAAGAATCGTGTTTTTAACCCCATTGGACTTATCTTGTTAATCCCTACAACTTTCATGTTGACATCGTTTTCACTCAAGGACCTTAAACCCGATTTTTCACTAATTGAAGGCAAAATGGTCTTTTTACCCAAAAATCTGGACACCGATTTCAATGTCACCAAAATGTGCAAAATATATACTTTTTGGAAACTAGAAATTTTGCCGATCAACTTTGTCTTCTTCGTCGAATTCATTTGAAGCCCCGAGGACCATGTTTTGAGCCCGAGAAGTTCTTTAAGTTGTGGGCCCCATCCTCACTTACTATATATAGAAAGCTTCTTCTTCATTTTTCCCATTTCTGGCAAAAACCCTAGAGGAGAAGAGAAATCCCAGCCCTAAGGGTTTTCCCTTACCTTTTTCTTGCCTCTTCATCTTCAATCCCCACTAAGTTAGTGCTAATAGGAAATTAGAGGCTATAATCTTCTTCCTCATCTCAAGGGCTTCATCTTGACACCATTTTTGAAGAAAACCGCCCACTCCAAAACTTACTTTGGACAACACCTTGCTTTTTGAAGAACTTCCTTGTAAGTGATCTTCCTAAAAGTTTTATAATCTGGTTTGTTAGGCCCTAGGGTAGCTCTATTTCAATTATTGGAAAATTCCGTCTTGTTTTACTTGGATTTTGTTGATCTAGGGTTTGGATTTGGGGGTTTTGTGCATAGGTGTTCGATTGGGGGCCTAAGAGGTGATTAGAGCTCAAACTGATTTGCAATTGGACCCAAGGCAAGTGGATGAAATGATTCTCATGTGTTTTATCATGTTTTCTGCAAAGATCTTGATTTGTCTTCATTGATGGTTTTAATGGTTTATCATGTTTGATGGTTTAGTCTTATTGGTTTTGAATGATGAGTTGATGAGATAAGGAGGTCAAGGAATAGCCCAATTATTCGTGAAGATATGTATGGAAGAAGGGGAAAGAAAGGAAATGGATAGGAGTTGGACAGGAGAAGAATTCAACCATATGGGTTGAGATTCGTTGCAGGACCGATCGATCGCCCATCAGGTTCGATCGATCGGACTGTAAATAACTGAGAGGGTTCTCAGGACCGATCGATCACCCATCAGGTCCGATCGATCGGACTGTAAATAACTGAGAGGGTTCTCAGGACCGATCGATCGCCCATCAGGTCCGATCGATCGGACTGTAAATAACTGGAAGCAATTCAGGACCGATCGATCGGCCAAGGAGTCCGATCGATCGGACTGAAACGAGATGAACTGTAAAATAAGAGAAATTGTGGGACTATTTTCCAGATTCATTCCACACCCATACTCAAGTCCAATTCAGCTCTATCCCTTATCTTCTTATTTGAAGACACTGAACCTGTAATGGTACATTCAAACACATGAAAGATTGGGGTAAATTGTGAGGGGCTGTAGTGTGGAAGTATTGTTTGGAGGCCCAACGCTATTCAAGGATGAGTAAGACATTGAATGAAGTCCGAAGGAAGGAGGAACCTCATCATGGAGATCCCATGAGGTTTTCTAGATTGACCAATGTGTATAAGGACCCGGAATGTCCCTAACTCTTAAAGAGTACCAAAATTTCATCATAACCGACATACGGGACCCTATTCGCACTGATTCGACTCTAGAAACCCATTGTTAGCCTGTAAAGGTATTGTAAACTATTTGTATTTGATTTCCAACCAATCTCCTATTTTGAGATTTCAATCGTGATTGTGAGTACTCTTGAACCGAGAACATTGTGTTACCGCCCCGACTTTTATACGTTTTGTACCTATGAGTTCCCGCCCCGTTATGTGTATTTAATTGTTTTGATTTTCGCATGTTACCTATGAGTCGGCACCACTCAGCTTGGATAACCTTATCGGTTTGATCCACCGGTTTGGATATCCCCCTTCAGTTATACCCGCTGCAGCATGGTTCCCGCCTCGCCCCGATATACCCGGTTCGCTACCGTGGTCCCGCAGAGTATTATATGTATTTATTATATAAAAATCGTTGACTCTCCTCACCTCGTGTGACTGAGGTTAACGTCGTTGATTCTCCTCACCTCGTGTGACTGAGGTCAATGTCCCGATGTGCTCTTATCACTTTTGTGAGAGAGGATTTAGCTTTGTGTGGTTGCCATCTTGTTAGTCCCGAATCCTTGTTACCTTACATGTCTTAATTGCATAAGTAACTCTTTAAATGTTGCATTTTCTTTTATGAAAATTTATTGTTTATCTAGAATTTTACTATGTTTTTAAAGGCATCATTGTTTTGAATTATTGTTATATCTTTTCACCCACCTGCCAGACCGTCGTGTCTGATCCATTTATTTTGGTACTCAGGTCCCGAGCTTATTGCCTTTGAGGAGGAGCCAGAGGAGGCGGTCGGTGAACCGCAGTGAGTGATTGAGTGGCAAGCCGATGATGTCATGTAGACATTCGGCTTTGCCTTGAGGACGATACACTTTGGGGAACTTATGATATCTTTACCTTAGGTTTCATTTGGTTGTACGGTCTTTGTTGACCGTTATTTTGGGGGCATTAATCACTGATATTTTGTAATTATACTTAACTTTATTTTTGGGGAAAATATGCTTGATCATTGCTCATCCTGATATCTTATTATGTTAACCATAAATCAGTCTTGTTTAGGGATTTGAATGGTATTAGTATGATTTGCTACACGCTTCCGCAATCTTGAGAATATATTTGATATGGTTATATGTGAGATGATGTGTACAGATAATCCTCACCGCGGAACCCTGTGGGAAATCACGCGCACGAATAAATGTTCTCTTAATTCCGTGTACGGTTTAGCCAAAGAGATGCACGTGGCGCGGCATCACCCCACCACCGTCCCGATCCCGGACCCGGATCCTCTCTTTCCCCTAGTTTCCCGGTCCGGGGTCGCGACATATACGATCTCTCCTTAATCCTTATTCTCTAAAAATCTGAGTAAGCCTAGCCAAAGAATCATAAGATCATCTGTTATCATTAGAAGGATAGCAGCGAAGCCCAAACATGACTTGCGACCGTCAATTTGAACGAGTCTCCGCAATCTCCTGAGAAGTCAAATTTCATTTTTTTTCTTCTTATTATATTAGTATATTTAAAGAGACACAAAAATTCACAAGTCTTGTCTTTTTCTTGATGAGAATTGTAAATCGTCTTTCACGACAACAAAAATCGCCTTTCACATTAAACAAATGAAATTCGCTTTTCACGGCATTCAAAATTCAAATTATATCTCTTTTTAACACATGCAATAAAAGTTAGAAAAAGTTTATTTTCTTTTCTACATGAAAAGGTTGATTTACGGATCACCGCTTGTTATTTTCAAGTAGTATAGAAAATTTGGCACACCTATATATAAATAAAAAAAGCGGTTGTTCACTCATCTCCGTTCACGAAAGAGTTTGGACCCTACGGATTCTCACATCCGCTGGCCCCGGCTGTCCCGGACGAACGCGAACAATACATTTAGTTAAAATAATAATAATATTCTAATAAAAATAAATTATAGCAAGGCCGGAACCTTACACCTTGAGCCCGAGCATTGAAGAAGAGAAAATGGAAATGAGAAGAAGAAAGCACTGTAGCAAGGGAGCTGGGGAAGTTGCAGATCGAGTCAGGGAGAGAAATGAGAACGAAAGCGGTTATTGGGTTTTAATAAATGCAATAGTATGTGGGGCCCACTGCTTAAGGATTTTGTGGCGCGAATTTAAGGGTCTTTTGGGCCCCGTATCGAAAAAGTAAATGAACGAGAGACTCTTGAAATTAAATCTAGTTCAGAGGTCTCGAAAAAAATCAAGAATTTCAGAAATGGTACATTTTACCCCGAACATACTAGAGTCATCGAATAAGGATTTTCGGAAACAACGCAGGAAAGTTGTCGGGATTGATAATCTCTATCTAATATGAGCTCAAGAGTAGAATTTTTTCAGAATTTGCAAAACATCCCAACCCACAACCCCCCCCCCCCCAACGAAAATATACATATGGCTTTCAAAACTTCCGAAAGCTATTGAGAATCTGCTCTAACTCCCCAAACTTAGTTAATTAGCATCTAAACCCACTTCTAGAGCTCACAACACAATTAATTAGTTCTAATGACGCGATTAGCAGTTCTGGGTCTTACATACACTTAATTAATACTAAACACTATTAATTTGGGTTGGGATGTTACTAGAAAACAACTTATTCTCCTCTTCAAAGAACCATTTAAAGCCTTTTTTAGATGCAAATAAAACATGCTTTGAAAAGAGTAGAGAAATCTTTTCATTGTACAAATTAAAATGTGCAGAGTAGTCCCCATAGTAATTTTCTCCATCTTTTCTCCTCTATGCCGCGAGACCGCCAGTGGAATTCCACCCAGAGTGGAATCCATTAGAGGAGACGTCGCCCCTTTGTTGAATGCCCTGATGCCCCATCCGATTGTTGAATGCATCTATGTGTTGCTTTGGGCTATCTGGCGTTCCCACCCCTTCGGTTGGTGTTTGCCCCACATACTGCTGTATCACCAAGACTGACACCGTGGCCGCGAAGTCCGATGATGCCAACACATCGCCGATTGCCCCGAGCTCAGGGCACTCACTCCAGTCCGTCAGCCCAGCAGTCAACGGGGATATTTGTCCCTGCCCTCTCCCCACAATATAAAGATCATGGACGTTATCCATCCCTCGTATGGCCGCCACAGTCTCCTCGCCATTGTTCACAACCTTCTCCAGGTACACAATGGATTCATCATTCACATTGTTGAGTCGGAACTCATTAAGGAACTCCTCGTCGATCTGCCTATCGTTCTCATCGTCTGTGAAGACAGTGAGGATCTTGCTCTCATACCCGGGCAAGGGGGCAGGCTCCACCACATCATCTCCGGCGATGAAGCGCATCACCGTCAAATTGATACCTGGGTGACCGGACATCCTCCAGGCATAGGACAGGGCCTCACGATCATCAGGGCCACCGAAGAAGACAACGGCAATGTGGTGGGAGACATTGCTAGAAGAGATACGGGTGGTGCCACCAAGGCCACGGTCGATGAGGATGCCGACGGAGCAGGGGGCATTAGCAAGGACATTCTGGTTGACGGTACGGAAGGCGGGGTTGGTGGGCTCCATGCCACCATCAACCGTTTGCTGCTTGTGGAAAGGGACGATGATGATGGCTGCGCGCTTGTCTTCGGCAAGGTTGCAGATGTCCTCGTGCATGGTGGAGTATGGGGAGATAGCGGTGAGTGGCTGGATGGTGACATTGCCAGCGTGGTGCTCGTAGTTCTGGAAGGCATTGGCGATGTGGTCTGAGTTGGCCTGAGCACGGTTGATGGGGTTGTTGCTCCCGCCGTGTCCCTTTTGGGTGTTGTGGACGATGAGCATGGCAGAGGCACGGCCGGTGAGCTCGACGAGGTGGAGGGCATAGACAAAGATGGGGGACTTCTTGGTGGGTTGGGATGCCTCCACTAGGTTTATAGTGGTTGGGACGTTGCGTGGGGTGTGGATGCAAGCTAAGATGCGCAGCTCCGAGTCTGGCTTCAATCTTTGTAACGTCCTTCGCTTGTAAGGTACAGAGCGTCTCGACGGCCTGTATGCAACCGTCACAATTGGCGTGATCATGGCTGTCATGATCACTGCCATGATCACCAAGATTGCAAACGACTCCTCGTCCAATACCTGGCCATCATCACATTGGTAACACCATGTGATAAAAAAGGAACATCAGCTATAAAACTAAAAAACACGAGTACTACTCTTAGTTGGGGTCATGTTACGATAGGAGGTACCTCTTTCTCAACCCGTGAGAGGGTAACCACTATGCCACCGTATGGATCCCTTTCCGTCACCCTAATTTGATGCTAATTAATGCGTATTATTATATCAACTATTGAATTAATTTTTATAAAATATGCAAATTCGCTTGAAATCAAAAGTTTCCCAACTCTCGTTGATAGTGTGAGAGGTACCTCGTAGTAGAATATGACCATCTTAGTTGATTTGCTTTGTGGACATGATTAATATATAAGAAAGACCTTACTTTTTTCTTCATAATATGTAAGTTGGCTAGAGGCCTTACCTAAATAAATTGAGGTTTATACGCAATGAGTTTTAACATAGTATTCTTCTAACCGGAATTAACTGGGAAAGAAGGTGAATTCACTTACTTTTTGGTCCCTTCCCACATTGAGGACAATCATTTCAATTAGACCTTTGGTATTCATGAGCATGCCAAGCGAGAACCCTTCTCTGAAAGGCATCTTGTAGAAGAGAGCAACGACGAGAGTGCCCACCACCTTCCCAGCGCAAGCCAACAATATCACCAGCAGCAGAGGAACCCACCTCGATGCATCGTTGATGGCCCTCACATCCGTCCTCAGCCCACTAATAGCAAAGAACAGAGGCAACAGCAGCCCCGCCACGAAGTCCTCCAGCTTCTCGATCAGCGACGCCCCCAAGTGCCCGTTTGGTATCACCAACCCAAACACAAACGCCCCGAATATGGAGTGGATGCCGATTGCATCCGTAATGAAGCCACTCACCATCACGCCCGTCAGTATCATACAAATGTGGAACTCGCTAACCGCCTCCCCCTCCGGCGTTTGCCGTATTATCCACCCAATTGCAGGCCGCACTGCAAATAGGCAGAAGAGCACAAACGCCGTCCCTGAAAGAACCACCCACAGGGACGCCAACGGGTTACCTTCGTTCTCCGCCAGTGCAATGGCTAAGGCCAGCAGGATCCATGCACACATGTCGTTGACGATGGCCGATGACATTGCCACCCGGCCTAGCTCGGTGTTAAGTAGCTTGAGCTCTGCGAGGATGCGCGCCAGGACAGGGAATGCGGTGACAGAGAGGGACACGCCGAGGAAGAGGAGGAAGGTTCCCTGTGGGACGTTCTGGGAGATGGAGTTCTTGAGGATGAATGAGGTGGCCGTGCCAACGATGAACGGGAGGACCATGCCTGCTAAAGCAATCACCATGGCCTTCCTTCCTGTTCTCTTGATAACGCTCAAGTCCATCTCCACCCCCACCAAGAAGAGGAAGTATAGCAGACCCACGTTCGCCATTGTCTCCAGAACAGTTACACTCCGTAGAGGGAACACCGCCTTTGCGAATTTCTCATTTCGGCCCATGCCTGACGGACCCAGTAGGACACCACCCTAGTCAAGTAACAAGTCGAGAAAGAGAGAGAAAAAAGATGTTAGCTTGATTTCGATCTATATAATGGCCTTCGTTCCCATCATAGATTCCAAGGAAATCATTCCAAACCAACTGCAAATGGGCCATCAACGTTGCCAGAAAAAAGTAGAAAGTTATCCTGTATGTTTAATTGACTCCATGTGGAAATGTTGTGGTATGTTTTCATTGGAAGCTATATTTATTGATGCTAGCTAGCCATTAGATGATCAATTTTGTGGGCCGTGCATTCGTTAAATCTACTTGACCCATTCTCTATTTATTTCTAAATCTCATTACTTATAAACAGAGGCGGGCCCAGGACTTTTGCTTGAAGGGTGCAGATAAAAAAAAAACCTAGAATTTTCACATAGGTTTTGGAGATGGACACAGAATTTTTACATGGAATTTCAAAGTAGAGCCAGAATATTCATTTTGGTTTTAAAAGTGAACCGATGTCCAACGGGTGCACCCGCCCCCAAATGGTTCTACCTAGGTCCGCCCCTGCTTATAATTCTGAGTATGATATCGCCTAATCCACTTGAGCCATTGGTTCCATTCTTTAATTCATATAATATTGACATCTGAATTTTAGGTAAAAGATGAACAAGTAAAAACGGTCATTTGATTAACTAATTCAACTTTAGAACAAAAGAAAGAGGAGCTAGAAAAGGAGGCAGGTAAGGTGGGATCATCACTTACGATGATTTCAGCGATGACCCTAGGCTGTCTCAAGGGCTTGAGAGCAAAGACGAGGGTCCGAGTGGTGAGGACAACAAGAGTGAGCTGAAGGATGAATAGAGGAAGAGAATAAGCCAAAGGGTTGTCGCCTTGCCATATCCCATTGGTTGTAATCAAAGTAGGAGCATAACAGACTATCTGTGCATTTGAGACGTTCTCTCTCGGCTCCTGCTTGTCCATAGTCTCAATGTCTGTTAAAGCCACTTCTCTATATCTTCTCGTTTTCAATTCTGTAGTCCCACACAACTCAATAATGCTCCTCTTGTATTCCTTGTCATTCTCATTAGAAGAAAAGGAGAAGGGAGAAAATCTATTTTTCTCTCAAGTATCAAGAGGAGAGAAGAAAGGTGCCAGTTAGACTTTTGAAAGACCCAGAGACGGGGAGAGAGAAGAACCACGAATTCAAAGATATGTTGTTTTGCTTTAGTGGTGGTGGGTATGTTTACACCGACACCGTCTCCTTTGCGCGGGTTCTTTGGAGAGAAATGCGCGGAAAAGTCCGGTAACCAAAAGATTTGACAACGGTGAAGAAGTCCAGATCCTCTGACGGGGTCTGGATGCCTGTCGCAGCTAACTATGTAACACATGTAGGAACTACATCATGGCCCCACATAGAGATATACCACACTGAACCAGATGAATCACATGCCCTCCAGTGACATCTATATGCTCATATTTTACTTTAATAGGAGGGGTCCCACCGTAAAATTGAATACATGATTGAAACTTTGTTTGCGCACTTATGTGGCATCTGCCATTAATCGCATATGCATCCATCGTGCGCTCAATCGGATAGTGGGTATGTTATTAAACTAAAATTGAAATATAATATATAGAGAGAAATTCTATAAAATGCCTACTTCTTTGTCTCGTTTTTTGTTTTTCCTCAAGTGACTCATGTTGAGTCATTCTAGTCTATTCACACATATAACCCCCTGAATACTCAAGTTTGACACTCAGCCAACTTTTCCTCACCGTTGGATTGAAATCATGATAAAATGATGCTGCGAAACCAATAGATTTTAGGGTCATAGATCAAAAGGTTAGGATGATCTTATATAGTCAAGATTTTGTATATAGGTAGGCCCAGGGCGGACCCAAGAATCCTTCAATGGGGGGCCACTATGTAGAAAAATATTCTTGGAAGGCCCACATATGAAAAAATGCATGTAATTTTTAAAATATACAAGGACTTTTATGAAGACTTTAGGGGGGCAAATGTAAAACATTATATAATTAATTTCCTAAAAATTAAAGGGGGTCTCTGAATTACTTTTTTTAGGCAGTGGGGGACAACATAGGGTGAGGGACATTGGATCGGTCAAGCTTTTTTCTTGAGGTACATACATACATATTTATATAGGGAAATATTTATAATGCACATACATCCCTTACCATATATATTAGGGTGAGGGACAACATAGCAGAGTCGATTTTATGATACACCCAAACCATCCACACACATTGAACCCCCTAAATTACATTGAATCCATTGAATTTTCACCTATCCGAATGGATTGGACCATTGGATGGAGGGTCGAGCTTTTTTCTTTAATATAGAATCGTTAAATTTATGGGCCACGGATGAAGGTCTTAGAGGCATGGGATCGACCCCAAACTTGATAGATGGGCCCATCCAAGATGTCTATTTTCATCCCTCATAAGTCCCATGATCAGTGGTGTAAGACCCCGACCCCCAATTTCTCTGTTTAGTATTGTTTTAATCGTGGTTTAGCTATTAAGCGAGATTTGAGTTGGTTTGACATTGTTTTTGAGTTTGACTAGATTTTTCCATAGCCTTTGAGATTTTGAGGACCGTTGACTTTGATTTGACCCGGTCCATATGATATGTATTTTTATGAGAAATTTCTTTTGATTTCTAAAAAATTCTGGATTTGGTGTATTTTGACTCATTTTATGAAGTTTAACAACTTTCATGTTTTGACCATTTTGATTTGATGATCAGAAAATGCGTTTTTCGAGAAAAAGGGGCAAAACTGACTTTTCACATTAAATCTGTCCATGAATTTCGAAAATTTCAGAAATTAAGGAAAGTATACTTTTTGGAAAGTAGAAATTTCGCTGATCATTTTTGTCTTCTTCGTCGCTTTCATTCGGGACCCGCAAATGCTAGTTTTGACCTTCGTAAGTTTGGGGCCCATGGGCCCAGCCCATTTACTCTTTATAAGAAGCCATGGGTTCTCCTCTTTCCCCATTCTTCTTCATTTGTTTTCCAGCAACTTTTGAGCCTAGGGTTTGTCCCTTTTCCAGCCCTTTCTCTCTCCTCTTGGAAACCCTTCTTCTTGGATGCTAAAGGGAGATTTGATCTTCCCATCTTCTTCTCTTCTCTATTGGCTTTCCAAAGAACCCATTTACAAGGATTTTGAGCTAGAGAAGATCCCTCTTCCAAGCTTCTCTTCTTGTTTGGAACACCCAAAGGTTAGTAATGGTTTTCTTTTCATGAGATCTTGGTTTTTCAAACCTCTTGGAGTATTTCTCACACATATGCAATGGGTTTTCATGGAGATTTGAAAATAGATTTGTTTTCTAGGGTTTATTCATGAGCTATTTTGGGGGTTTTGTGATTTTGGGAGCTTGAGACCCTAGAGCATGGTTTGAAGAGCATCTTAGCTTTCATTGTGGCTTGAGGCAAGTGAATTTCACAACTAATATGATGATTCATCTCATTTGGTTTCATTTCATGGCTTTTTCTTCTTATGATTTAATCCCTTTGATTTATGGATTTACTTTGAATAAATGAAGCAATGTTTTGTTGATTTCCTCTTATGCTATTGCCTTATAATGTATTGGAGGTTTGGTTTCACTTTAGTTAATTTGAAAATTTTGCTTTCCTTGTGTTAAGAGTTGGTGTTTAAAGAATGGAGGGAAAAAGGCTTTGATTTAAAAGTGTTTGTTTGGTTAATTAGATTGCTAATGAATGGTGATTTGATGAGTTTGGAAGGTCAAGGAAGGGCCCAAATGATCTAGGAAATTTGTATGAAGGATTAGGAATAAAAAAGCATCAAAAAGTATGAAAAAAAGGGGAGAAGATGCCCCACGAGCCGGACTGGACAAAGCCCAGTCCGCTCGAGCGACCCAGTGGGCCGCTCGAGCGGACCAGGTTCTGCCTGGCTCGCTCGAGCGACCCACTGGGTAGCTCGAGCGACCCGGGCTCTGTCTGGGCTTCGCTCAAGCGGGCCTGGGGTCGCTCGAGCGAGCCCAGCCCAGCCTGGGGGCCTGTTTTCAGGTGGATTTCTGGGCCCGTTTTAAGTCAGTTTTTGGGCCTGTTTTGGGGTTTCTTTGGGCTTGTTTCTTGGGCCATTCAAGTCAGTTTTTGGGCCATTTCAAGACCTGATGTTGGGTCATTTTAGGGCCTGATATTGGGCTGACTTAAAGTCTGTTTTGTGGGCCTGGTTCAGGTTAGTCTTGGGCTGTTTTTAAAGTTTGTTTTGTGGGCCATTAAAGGTCTAGTTTTGGGCTGATTTAAAACCTGTTTTGTGGGCCATTCAAAGTTAGTTTTGGGCTGTTTTTAAGGGCTGTTTGGGCCATGTTTAAAGGGTTGTTTTGGATAAATGAGTAGACTGTTTTGGGCTCGGTTCAAGGCCAGCTATGGGCCTGTTTTAAAGAGATTTGGGATTACTTGTAATACTTGGAAAATTTGTGAAATGGGAATTGGAACAATGAGAGAATGAGCGTATGTGAAATTACCCGGGAATCATTCGAGTCTCAATGCGCACTTTATCATTTAAATGTTGTGGATTTTCATTGGCATCAAATATATTCTCTTTTTTATCAATGTTTAAAGGTTAAATGTGCATTGAGATGGTTCCTTGGTAAGTCATTAAGTCATTCTATACAATTCCATTCCATTTCAAGATAGAGAATGTATTTGTATTTGTATTTGTATCCTTTGGTAAACTATTTTGATTAGCATCAGCGATTCGTTATAAAATCATGTGGTTTTTCATGTTCGAAAGGATTGACCGTATGATTTTATACAAATCACTTTGATGTGTATTTGAGCGGTTTACCATGGATATTCGTGTATTTTCTCCGAATCGATTTGAAAGGAGATTGAAGTGGTTCGTCACATTCGGGATTTCTTCGATGAGACTATTATTTTGATAAGACTAATATTTTGAAAATAAAACCTTGAGGCAAGACGGGGCCAGAGCTTTGCAGTGTGAGCCCCTGAGCCAAAGGGATTAGTATTATGGTTTGATTTGTATCGGTTCGAGTTTTGAAAACTAAAGGCACCACTAGGCTTAGGTCACCTTGTTGGGCCGATCACCCGGCTTGGGATCTTTAATTTATCCGCCAGCTGCAGCTTGGATTCTGTCTGCACCGACCATGGCAACGGTTCCTATCTGCCGGTCCCATTTGTATGGCTACGGTTCTGATTTTGATCTGCCGGTCCCATTTGTATGGCTACGGTTCTGATCCTATTTCCGGTACCACGTTCAGTGGCTACGTTTCTGTCTGCTCTTGTTACTTCGGTAATAGGAGAATATAGCTATGTGTGGTTGCCAATGTTTTATCTGCGTATTATTTTGTTTTATGGTTCTTGTTGTTTATACTCTTCATGCTTTAAATTGGTTAATGTTTATGATATCGATCATTAATCATATTATCGCTATTATTCGGGATTTGAAATGTATTTCCAACTATTAAATGTTTTATGTAGACTGTTACCTTTTCAAGACACTTATGCTCAGTGTCTGTTCATTTACTTGCTTTGATATTGATGTTCGGTCTTTCGATCGTTTTATCGTGATTTATTGTTATTATTGTTTGGACTCTTTCATCGGTTTTACAATGATTTCATCAGGTTTTATGCATGTCCTTTTGTTTCATATTACTTGTTTATTTACTTGCCAGACCGTCGTGTCTGACCCTGTTTGTTTGGTGCCAGTTTCTTCTCTTTCTGTTTTTAGGTGTTTGATCGGAGGAGGCGGTGGGACCGCCGGTCTGACGTGAGAGGCTGCCCATTGATATCATCTAGATGTCAAGTTTGGCACCGGAGCTCGTAAAATCACTTGGGGTAGTATGTCACTTAGTGGTTTATTTGTATGGCTTTGTTAGCCTTTTTCTTTTGGGTTTGTAATTAAGACATTTGTTAATTGTAATTTGAATATGTGGGAAATAATAGATTTGTTACTACCAGCTCAGTGTTCTATGATTTACAATTTATGCCAGTCTATTTATTTGATGGCTTTATGATATTGGTTGCGTGCGACACGGAACCCGATGGCCACGGATTCCGAGTCGTAACACCATGTTTAACTTCCGCGAAAATATACTCTGATCGTGATGGAATTTGATTATCCTCATTCACGCGGATCTTGGGAAATATAACAAAAGTTTCAAATTTATCCCAAAATTTCGCATCCCGAGGTCGGATCACTGCAGGGCCCGGTTTCGGGGTGTGACAAGTGGGTCCTAGGTGGGCTCCATTAAGCTTGTCCCTCACCATATGGTGAGGGATGGATGCACATAAATATCCCTCATATATATATATATATATGTGAGTAATGCTCACGTACAAGCTTCCCTTACACCCTTACAGTACAAGACATCTCATGAGGCCCACTTAGGACCCCACAAATCATACAACAAGGGAGGATCAAAAGATCTAAGTGGGGCCAACCTAGATATCAAATTTGAAGTCAATTTAATATGTCTAACCCATTCATCCATGGTCCACGAGTTTAACGGCTTTAAAAAATTGATAAAATTGAACCTCGATCCAACAGTTCACTCCATTCGGATCTATCAAAACCCGATGGGGCCCGTGTAAATTAGAATGGTGGGTTTGGATGGTCCGCTCGGATGGACTAGTAAGTGACCCCATGAGGCGGCTTGTACCGTAAGGAAAGCGTGTACAGTAGCATTACTATATATTTACATATATATAGGGAAAATATTCACGTGCACCCTTATTGTGATGGGGAGAAACATAATAGGGCCGCTTTTGTAATACATCCAAACCATCTACATATATGAGATACCCTAAATTACATTGAATCCATTGGGTTTTCACCAATATGAATGGACTAAACCATTGGATGGAGGGTCAAATCTTTTTTCTTTAGTATAAAGTCATTAATTTGTGGGTCATGGATGAAGGGATTAGAGGAATGGGATTGACACCAAACTTAATATGTGGGCCCATCCAAGATGTCTCTTTCCATTCCCCCACAAGTTCCATGATTAATGAGACCCTAGGTGGGCCCCATTAAGTTTGTCTATCACCATACGATATGGGATGGATGCACATGAATATCCCCCTATATATATATAGAGAGAGAGAGAGACATACCATCATGGGATGAGATTAATTTTGAATGGTCTATATTATCTCTATGTGACCCTATGATAAATATCCATGTATGCCATAGGAGACCGGACTCTCCTGTAATGCTGAGTTAAGATCCCATGATTCTTTAACTTAGAGATTTTGGGTTAAAATGAGCGGAACTCAGCGCCCACCTATTGAGATTCAAACTATTGAAAATAAACACCCTCCAAGTACATGGTGAACGTCCCGTTTTATGTCAATTAGTGTTTGTTCCTGCTGGATTGAATGTTTGATGAATAATCTAATTAACACAATTTTATTCATTCATTACATTTTTCCCATTAATCAATCAATAGAACAGTACAGTGGAACAAACTTAAAATATGAGGATAGCCCACGTGAAAGGGCATATATCTAGCTTGAAGGGCTCAAAATAATAATGGTGGGCCTGATTGTGGAGTTCCACTCCATTAACTCAACAAGCTTTCCCTAATTGAAAGTCCAGAAGGATCTGGATCCTCTAATGCCCCATCTCATGTGAATTTTGAGCGGTTCACCAGCATATTGCAATTAAGAAAAGTCTAATTCCCTTCTTGTATGATCCGTCTAAGAGATTTCACTCTAACAAGAGTGGACCCATTGTCCGATTGATCAGTGTACACGTACATGAATAAAATATTATTTGACCATGCATCGTAACCATATTGGAGTGAAATAATTTGTATCACAACTAATGAAAGTAAAACGACACACTTCCTCTGAAGGGTTTATTATTTATTTATTTTTCCGTGGAGCTTCATAGTTGTGTGAGTGGGGAGCGATCCAAGGTCAAGGTCAAGGATGGACCAAGCTTCAAGAAGGTCCACTACTGGTGATTATGTATACCTAGGCTCCAATTGTATATCTTAGACAAGGAAACAACAAACGACACTGGTAAAATCTAGTGCTCAAGCAGAATATAGGAACTTGCATTTACAACTGCTGAACTAACATGGGTATCTGACACCTGGAAAGATATTGGAGTCTACCTATTCAAGCCACGTGGTCTTTTCTATACAACATTAGTGCCTTGTTTGTGGCTGTTTGTCACGCCCCGATTGTGAAATCGGGGATTATGCGTGAAATTATGGTTAATTAGAATTTTTCAACATTAATAATAACACTTAGCACCAACGATGTTTTATTTGGATCGAAGATCACTGTGAGGTAAATATTTCCACGAATACATATATGTGTGGCGGAAGCTTCATAAAACAAGTGGTATCTCAAGGTGTATAGGTAAGAGCAAATACTGAATTAATATAACTAAAGTTCAAGTTTGAAAATTTAACCAAAAGTATTATTTAAAATAAAAGGCCACACTAAAACTTGGGCCTAATCAAAATATATATATAAAAAAAAGGAACCAAAAGGTAAATCTAGTCAAGTATAACATGAAGGCTCTTGAGTACGGGGTCGATACGGCTAGACAACGCTGTCCGTACAGTAGTCTAAGAGGTCATTGATGGACCGCGCTTTCGCGCTCGGCACTACCGAGGTCGGCGGACATGAGAGTTCGTTTGGTCGAACCCCTTCGTGCCCGGAGGGCGAAAGTGAGCATCAACATTTTTTTTATTTTGGGATGGGGTGTCAGATTTTATATTTTACTTGGAATTGCAAGTGGTGACCCGGAGATCGACCTTCGCAAGTAAAAAGGAAATCAACTTCTTTCAAGTTTTCATTGCACATATATTTAAGAAAAGAGACATGTTTTTTTGAAATGCAGTGAAAGGCGATTTCGTTTGTTTTGCTGTGAAAGGCGATTTTTGGAATTTATAGCCGATTTTTGGCATTTATAGCCGATTTACAATTCTTATCAATAGTGAAAGACAAGAGTTGTGATTTTTTTTGTCTCTTTGGAAAAATACAAACTACAATGAAAAGCAAGAAAATGAGGATCTAACTTCTCAGGAGATTATGGGGGACTCATTCAGATTGACGGTCGCAAGCCATATGTGGACTTCGCCATCATCCATGCAGATGAGAACAAATGATGCTCTTGATTCACTTGGCTCGGCTTCAACCTCAGATTTTTAGAGGACAAAGACCCAGAGAAGGTCCTATGTCCAATAAAAAGCTAAGTAGACGGGCTGAAAAGTCACGTCTAAGCCATTGGAAGCAGAAGGAGAAGGCAAGGACCTTGGGGGGAGTGCCCCTCCAAGGGACTTTTGTCACCTTGTAGCGGTGGTCGATGCAGAACTTCAGCAGAGTTTTCTCTCTTTTTCTGATCTGATCTTTGGTTTTTTCCGAATATTTTCTGATCTTTGCTTGGATTTTTCTGATCTGGATTTCTTTGGAATGCTCTCCTATTTATAGGCCTTTGGTAGCCATTTAGGAGGGTTTATGGGATTTTAAGGCCACATAATGGGAGGAGTTACAAGATTTATTTCTTTGTTTTGTAACTCCTTTTTCTTGGCTTCTGATTGGCCGGAGGAGAATTAAGGCTTTTAATTGCCTTTAATCACCATGATGGGAGGAGTTTCATGGCTTTAAGTGCCATGAATCTTTGATTTGTAACTCCCAAATGCTTGATTCTGATTGGGCCATCCAAAATAACGAATTAATAACTGTAATAAAGTTAGTCAATTAACTGCATTAAGTGGTCGTCGAGCAATTGAAGAGTCGCGGGCCGCACCGCGTCTTTTGGAATTCTTTTGGCGATGATCATCGATGCATCTTCGTGCTTATCGACATCGGATGACCGTGCAATTTCAGACATTGATTGCTAGCAGCGGGTCGGTGCCATCTGTCCTGTCGATTTCTTGATCGATCGGGTAGAAAGCACACTTTTTTGGTCGACTGGTTGGCGATCAATGTTGATTTGATACTCTCAAAGACAGACCCGTGATGTTTACGAAGATTGATGGATTTAGTGCCTCAAAAGTCAGAATTTTGGAAAACCACAGGGGCCGGAAGTCTCGAAACAGGAAAAGGGATCAGAAAATGGCCCATCGGCGGAAATCCAGCGACCCTGATTTCCAGGGTTGCCGGCAACCATGGGGCAAGGTCGCCGGAGACCATGGGCCAAGGTCGCCGGCGACATGGGGTTTGGTCTCCTTTGGTCGCCTTTATTTGGCTGTTTCTTCCGTCTTTTTTCGATTATTTTTCCTTCTGTATTTTTCCTGACATTTTTGCACATTTGTTGGCCTGATTTCCCTGTAGAAAATTTGATGAGAATCCTTGCATCTTGGAGTACAAAATTTCTAATTTTCCGAAAAAGTAGAAGACTTTGTCTCGTAGAGCTGCCAATTTTCCGTCAGATGCCAAAATTGGGTCAAACGATGTCGGAATGACCTGAAATTTGGGGTGAAGCCTCTTGACCAATAAATAAGACCAACCATAAGATTTTGTTTGAGTTTTGAAGCCGTGTGGGGTCCTGTCGCCAGTAGACTTGATTTTGTCGCGAGGAAGATGTTGTGCTTTGATGTGCAGTCAACCGATGTTCGATTGACCTGAATTTTGACAGGGAGCTTATTGGAGTCATTTTGAGATGATCCATTAGCTCCGATTTAGAAACCATGGTCTCGGGGAGCTTCGCCGCTGAGAGGCTTGATTTGGCTTTCGAGAGTCAAAGTCTGGTCAAATGTTGTCGAAATGACCTGAAACTTGACGTGTAGCCCTTTGGAAGCATTTTGAAGTCAGCCATGTGCTCTGTTTGATGAGTTATGGCCTCGGTGGTTCTCACCGTTAAGAGGCTTGATTTTGCCGTTTGAGGGTTGATACAGGGTCAAACATTGTCGGTTTGACCTGGAACTTGACGTGGAGCCTTTTGGAGGTATTTTGAGACCATCCACAGGCTCTGATCGAAGATTTGATGTCTTCGACGCTGTCGCCGCCGGGAACTCCTGTTTAACTTGTGGAGGAGTGAAGTTAGGCCAAATAATTTTGAAATGACCTGAAACTTCATGTGTACTCCTCTCTTGGCTGGCTTGAAGTACCTTGCAGTTTTTATTTGATTCTTACAAGATTTGATTTTTTTAGAAGTAACATTCACTACAAGAATCTGAACTTTTGGTGACGAAAATTTTCATCGCGAAAAGTAATATTTTCGTTAGTAAAAGTATTTACCGACGAAAATTTTTTCATCAGTTAGACGTCGGCAAAAGATGGTCAGCAAAGACTTTTTCTGACGAAATTAATTTTTGTCGGCAAAAAATATACTTTTTACCGACGATTATTCAACTTTTGCCGACGAATATGTTCATCGACAAAATAATTTTTTTTTCTTTTTTAATTTTGCGACGTTTTTTTAGTCGGCAAGATGAATTTATTTTTTTAATTTTTCTCATTTTATTTATTTTTATTTTTCTTTTTTAATTTTACCGACGAAACATTTCGTCTGCTAAATCATTTTATTTTTTTTATTTTTCTTTTTAATTTTGCCAACGAAGATTTTCTTCAACAAAATTATTTTATTTTTTTTATTTTACAGACGAAAACTTTCGTCGAAAAAGTTATTTTATTTATTTTTTATTTTTTTATAATTTTACCGATGAAAATTTACTTCGGCAAAAATATTTTCTTTTTTTTACTTTTTTTTAATTTTGTCAATGAATATTTTATTCTGTAAAATCATTTTATTTTATTTTATTTTATTTTTTAATTTTGCCGACAAAAATTTTCATTGCCAAAATCATTTATTTATTTTTATTTATCTTTTTTAATTTTGCCGATGAAAATATTCTTCCTCAAAATCATTTTATTTTTTTTATTTTTTTGTTTTAATTTTCCTGTCGCCAAAATCTTTTTATTATTTTTTATTTGTCTTTTATAATTTTGTCGACGAAATTTTTCATCGGCAAAATCATTTGATTTTTTTTTATTTTTTAATTTTGTTGACGAAAATTCTCGTGGGCAAAATCATTTTATTTATTTTTTTTAATAATTTTCGTCGGAAAAGGTCTTCTTTTTAAATATTATATTTATTTTTTCATTATTATTTTCCTGTAAGGCTGTTTATACACTGTATCAAAAATAAACCTATTCATATACCTATATTGAACATAAAAAATGCAATGAGACAAAAGTTACTAAATAAACAAACATCACTAAATAAACAAATAAACATCTCCATTTTTCATTAAATCATTCATCTCATTAAACAAATATTACAATCAATAATGATACCGTTTCATATAAATGTCCAATATACATACATATATACAAATAAACCGAAAAAAAGTCCTACAACCCCACAAGTCTGTAACCGACCCCAAAGCGTCCATCAATCTGCAATGACAAAAACAACATTAAATTCTTTTCAATATATTAAATTATAAATGAAACATAAACATGTATATATATAAAACTTTTCCTAAGTTTTTCGGCAGACTTTTTTCCAGCGTAAGTGTTGACAATCAAGCGGTTTTTGTGTCTAATTTGTTGACCAAAAGTCCGATTCACTAACCGTCAATTCCAACAAGTTAATTTGGCATTGAACAAGGTATCCGTGCTGGTTTTTGGGCTGTTCGATGGCCGTTTTCGGCTTTCGACCTACAACGGCCTATTTTCGAGACTAAGTGTTCCAAATTAAACATTTATATGTCCAATTTTTCTAACCAGGAGTCCTATTTACGAACCGTCAGTTCCTACAAGTTACTCTACCCACAAATGAAGTGCTCGTGCCGGTTTCCAATTTTTCTCGCGGCCGTTTCCCGTTTCGAGCCCCCGGCGGGTCGTTTTCGAGCCTAAGCGTTGGAAAATCCCATGTTTCGCTCGTAATTCTCTAACCGGAAGTCCTATTTGCGAACCGTCAGTTCCTACAAGTTACTCTACCCTCAAGCAAAGTGCTCGTGCCAATTTTTTATTTTTCCCGCGGCCGTTTACCATTCCAGGCTCCTGGCGGGCCATTTTCGAGCCTAAGTGTTGGAAAATCCCATGTTTCACTCGTAATTCTCTAACCGAGAGTCTTATTTGCTAACTGTTAGTTCCTACCAGTTACTCTACCCTCGAGCGAAGTGCTCGTGCCGGTTTCCAACTTTTCCCGTGGCCGTTTCCTTTCCGGGGCCCCGGCGGGCCGTTTTCGAGCCTAAGTGTTGGAAAATCCCATGCTCCGCTCGTAATTCTCTAACCGGGAGTCCCATTTATGAACCGTCAGTTCCTATCAGTTACTCTACCCTTGAGCGAAATGGTAGTGCTGGTTTTTGATTTTTCCCGCGGCTGTTTCCGTTCCGTACCACCGACGGGCCGTTTTCGAGCCTAAGCGTTGGAAAATCCGATGTTTCGCTTGTAATTCTCTAACCAGGAGTCCTATTTGCAAACCGTCAGTTCCTACCAGTAACTACCTCGAGCGAAGTGCTCGTGTCGGTTTTCGATTTTTCCTACAGCCATTTCCCATTCCGGGCCTGCGGCGTGCCGTTTTCGAGCCTAAGTATTAGAAAATCCCATGTTTAGCTCGTAATTCTCTAACCGGGAGTCCTATTTGTGAAACGTCGGTTCCTACAAGTTACACTACCCACGATGGAAGTGCTCATGCTGGTTTCCAATTTTTCCCACGGCCGTTTCCCGTTCCGTGCCCCCTGCGGGCCGTTTTTGAGCCTATGCGTTGGAAAATCCCATGTTTCAATCGTAATTCTCTAACCGAGAGTCCAATTTGTGAACTGTCAGTACCTACAAGTTACTCTACCCTTGAGCGAAGTGCTCGTGCCGGGTTTCGATTTTTCCCGCTGGCCGTTTTCTAGCCTAAGTGTTCAAAAATCCCATATTTCGCTCGTAATTCTTTAACCGGGAGTCCTATTTACGAACCGTTAGTTCCTACAAGTTAATCTACCCTGGAGGGAAGTGCTCGTGCCAGTTTCCGATATTTCTCGCAACCGTTTCTCATTCCGGGCCCCTGATGGGCCATTTTCGAGCCTAAGTGTTGGAAAATCCCATGTTTCGCATGTAATTCTCTAACCGGGAGTCCTATTTGTGAACCGTCAGTTCCTACAAGTTACTCTACCCTCGAGCGAAGTGCTCGTGCTGGTTTCCAATTTTCCCGAGGCTATTTCCCGTTCCATGCCCCCGGTGGGCCTTTTTCGAGCCTAAGTGTTAGAGAATCCCATGTTTCACTCGTAAATCTACCAGGAGTCTTTTTTGCGAACCGTCAGTTCCTATAAGTTACTCTACCCTCGAGCGAAGTGCTCGTGCCGGTTTTCGAATTTTCCCGTCGTCGTTTCCCGTTCCGTGCCCCTGGCGGGCCGTTTTCGAGCCTAAGAGTTGGAAAATCCCATGTTTCGCTCGTAATTCTCTAACCGGGAGTCCTATTTGTGAACCGTCAGTTCCTACAAGTTACTCTACCCTAAAGGGAAGTGCTCGTGCCGGTTTTCGATTTTTCCAGGGGCCATTTCCCTTTTCGGACGTCCGGCGGGACGTTTTCGAGCCTAAGTGTTGGAAAATCAAATGTTTCGGTCGTGATTCTCTAACTGGGATACCTATTTGCGATCCGTCAGTTCCTACAAGTTACTCTACCCTCGAGGGAAGTGCTCGAACCGGTTTTCAAATTTTTCGGGGGCCATTTCCCATTCCGGAACCCCGGCGGGCCGTTTTCGAGCCTAAGTGTTGGAAAACCCAATGTTTCACTCGTAATTCTCTAATCGGGAGTCTTATTTGCGAACCATCAGTTTCTACAAGTTACTCTACCCTGTAGGGAAGTGCTCATGCCAGTATCGATTTTTCTGGGGGCCATTTCCCATTTCGGACCCCGGCTGGCCGTTTTCGAGCCTAAGTGTTGGAAAATCCCATGTTTCGCTCGTAATTCTCTAACCGGGAGTCCTTTTTGCGAACCATCAGTTGCTAAAAGTTACTCTACCCTAGAGCGAAGTGCTTGTGCCAGTTTCCGATTTTTGCGCATCCCGTTTCCCGTTCCGGGCCCCCAGTGGGCCGTTTTCAAGCTTAAGTGTTTGAAAATCCTAAGTTTCATTCGTAATTCTCTAACCGGCAGTCCTATTTATGAACCGTCGGTTCCAACTTGTTACTGTACCAACGAGGGAAGTGCTCGTGCCGGTTTTCGGTATTTTTGGGGGCCGTTTCCCGTTCCGGACCACCGGCAGGCTGTTTTCGAGCCTAAGTGTTGGAAAATCCCATGTTTCGCTCGTAATTCTCTAACCGGGAGTCCTATTTGCGAGCCGTCATTTCCTACGAGTTACTATACCCTCGAGGGAAGTGCTCGTGCTAGTTTTGATTTTTTCCTGGAGCCGTTTCCCGTTCCGGACCCCCCGCGGGCCGTTTTCGAGCCTAAGTGTTGGAAAATCCTATGTTTCTCTTGTAATTCTCTAACCGGGAGTCTTATTTACGAACCGTCAGTTCCTACCAGTTACTCTACCCTCGAGCGAAGTGCTCGTGCCAGTTTCCAATTTCTCCCGCGGCCGTTTCCCATTTCGGGCCCCCGACGTGCCGTTTTCGAGCCTAAGTGTTGGAAAATCCCATATTTCGCTCGTAATTCTCTAACCGGGAGTCCTATTTGCGAAACGTCAGTTCCTACAAGTTACACTGCCCACGATGGAAGTGCTCGTGCTGGTTTTCAATTTTTCCTGGGGCCGTTTCCCCTTCCGTGCCCCCGGCGGGCCGTTTTTTAGCCTAAGCGTTTGAAAATCCCATGTTTCGATCGTAATTCTCTAACCGGGAGTCCAATTTGTGAACCGTCAGTTCATACAAGTTACTCTATCCTCGAGCGAAGTGCTCGTGCCGGGTTCCGATTTTTCCCGCTGGCCGTTTTCTAGCCTAATTGTTCAAAAATCTCATGTTTCGCTCGTAATTCTCTAACCGGGAGTCCTATTTGCGAACCGTTAGTTCCTATAAGTTAATCTTCCCTAGAGGGAAATGCTCGTGCCAGTTTCCGTTTTTTCTCACAGCCGTTTACCATTCCAGGCCCTTGATGGGCCATTTTCGAGCCTAAGTATTGGAAAATCCCATGTTTCGCTCGTAATTCTCTAACCGGGAGTCCTATTTGTGAACCATCAGTTCCTACAAGTTACTCTACCCTCAAGCGAAGTGCTCATGCCGGTTTTCGATTTTTTCTGAGGCCATTTCCCTTTCCCGACCCCCGGTGGGCCTTTTTCGAGCCTAAGTGTTAGAGAATCTCATGTTTCGCTCGTAAATCTACTAGGAGTTTTTTTTGCGAACTGTCAGTTTCTACAAGTTACTCTACCCTCGAGCGAAGTGCTTGTGCCGGTTTTCGATTTTTCCCGCCGCCGTTTCCCGTTCCGGTCCCCCGACGGGCCGTTTTCGAGCAAGTGTTGGAAAATCCAATGTTTCGCTCGTAATTCTCTAATCGGGAGTCCTATTTGCGAACCGTCATTTCCTACAAGTTACTCTACCCTAGAAGGAAGTGCTCGTGCAGGTATTCGATTTTAACGGGGGCCGTTTCCAGTTCTGGACCCCAGGAAAGCCGTTTTCGAGCCTAGGTGTTGGAAAATCCCTTGTTTCTCTTGTAATTCTCTAACCTTTGTGAACCGTCAGTTCCTACAAGTTACTCTACCCTCGAGCGAAGTGCTCGTGCTGTTATCCGATATTTCCCGCTGTCGTTTCCCGTTCGGGGCCTCCGGGGGGCCATTTTTGAGCCTAAGTGTTGGAAAATCCTATGTTTCGATCGTAATTCTCTAACCGGGATTCCTATTCGCAAACCGTCAGTTCCTGCAAGTTACTCCACCCTCAAGCAAAGTGCTCGTGCCAATTTTCGATTTTTCCAGGGGCCGTTTCCCATCCCGGACCCCCGGCTGGCAGTTTTCGAGCTTAAGTGTTGGAAAATCCCATATTTCGCTCATAATTCTATAACCGAGAGTCCTATTTGTGAACCGTTAGTTCCTAGAATCTAATCTACCCTCGAGGGAAGTGCTCGTGCCGGTTTTTGATTTTTTCAATGGCAGTTTCCCGTTCCTAGCCCCCGGCGGGCCGTTTTCGAGCCGAAGTGTTGGAAATCCCATGTTTCGCTCGTAATTCTCTAACCGGTAGTCTTACTTGCGAACCATCATTTCCAATAAGTTACTCTACCCTCCAGCGAAGTTCTCGTGCCGGTTTTCTATTTTTCCCGTGGCCATTTTCCGTTCTGGACCCCCGGCGGGCCGTTTTCGAGACTAAGTGTTGGAAAGTCCCATATTTTGCTCTTAATTCTCTAACCGGGAGTCCTATTTGTGAACCGTCAATTCCTACAAGTTACTCCACCCTCGAGCGAAGTGCTCGTGCTGGTTTACGAAACTTCCGAGTGCCGTTACCCGTTCCAAACCCTTCGCGGCCCGTTTTCGAGTCTAAGCATTGGAAACCCAATGTTTCACTCGTAATTCTCTAACCGGGAGTCCGATTTGCGAACCGTCAGTTCCTAAAAGTTACTCTACCTTGGAGGGAAGTGCTCGTGCCAGTTTCCGATTCTTCTGGGGGTAGTTTCCCATTCCAGGCTCCCGGTTGGCCTTTTTCGAGCCTAAGTGTTGGAAAATCCAATATTTCAGTTGTAAATCTCTAACCTGGATTCCTATTTGCGATCCGTCAGTTCCTACAAGTTACTCTACCCTCGAGGGAAGTGCTCGTGCCGGTTTTCGACTTTTCTGGAGGTTGTTTCCCGTTCCAGACCCCCGGCGGGCCATTTTCGAGCCTAAGTATTGGAATACCCAATGTTTCACTCGTAATTCTCTAACCGGGAGTCGTATTTGCGAACCGTCAGTTCCTACAAGTTACTCTATCCTGTAGGGAAGTGCCCATGCCAGTATCGATTTTTCTAGGGGCCGTTTCCCGGTTCGGACCCCCGGCTGGCCGTTTTCGTACCTAAGTGTTGGAAAATCCCATGTTTCGCTCGTAATTCTTTAACCGAGAGTCCTATTTGCAAACCGTCAGTTCCTAAAAGTTACTTTACCCTAAACCGAAGTCTTCGTGTCGGTTTCCGATTTTTCCGCCGACCGTTTCCCATTCCGGGCCCTCGACGGGCCGTTTTCGAGCCTAATTTTGGAAAATCTTATGTATCGGTCGTAATTTTCTAACCGGGAGTCCTATTTGCGAACCATCAGTTCCTACAAGTTACTCTACCAACGAGGGAAGTGCTCGTGCCGGTTTTTTATTTTTTCGGGGGCTGTTTACCCTTTTTCGACCACTTGCGGGCCGTTTTCGAGCCTAAGTGTTGGAAAATCCAATGTTTCTCTCGTAATTCTCAAACCGGGAGTCCTATTTACGAACCGTCAATTCCAACAAGTTACTCTACCCTCGAGGGAAGTGCTAGTGATGTTTTCCAATTTTTCCCGAGGCCATTTCCCGTTCCAGGACCCCGACGCGCCGTTTTTGAGTAAGTGTTGGAAAATCCAATCTTTCGCTCGTAATTCTCTAACCGGGAGTTCTATTTGCGAACCGTAATTTCCTACAAGTTACACTATGCTCGAGGGAAGTGCTCGTGCCGGTTTTCGATTTTAACGGGGGCCGTTTCCCGTTCCGGACCCTCGGCTGGCCGATTTTGAGCCTAAGTGTTGGAAAATACCATGTTTCTCTCGTAATTCTCTAACCGTTGTGAACCTTCAGTTTCTACAAGTTACTCTACGCTCGAGCGAAGTGCTCGTGCCGGTATCCGATATTTCCCGCTCCCGTTTCCCGTTACGGACCCCCGGTGGTCGTTTTTGAGCCTAAGTGTTGTAAAATCCTTTGTTTCGGTCGTATTTCTCTAACCAGGATTCCTATTTGCGAACCGTCAGTTCATACAAGTCACTCTACCCTCGAGGGAAGTGCTCGTTCTAGTTTCTAATTTTCCCGAGGGCCATTTCCCATCCTGGACCCCCGGCTGGCCGTTTTCGAGCTTAAGTGTTGGAAAGTCTCATTTTTCGCTCGTAATTCTCTAACCGGGAGTCCTATTTGCGAACCGTGAGTTTTTACAAGTTACTTTACCCTCGAGGGAAGTGCTCGTGCCGGTTTCCAGTTTTTCCTGCGGCCGTTTCCCGTTCCGGGCCCCCGGCGGGCCGTTTTCGAGCCTAAGTGTTGGAAAATCCCATGTTTCGCTCGTAATTCTCTAACCGCTAGTCCTACTTGCGAACCGTCAATTCCTACAAGTTACTCTACCCTCGAGCGAAGTGCTCGTGCCAGTTTTCAATTTTTCCTGAGACCGTTTCTCATTTCGGACCCCAAGCGGGTCGTTTTCGAGCCTAAGTGTTGGAAAGTCCCATGTTTCGCTCGTAATTCTCTAACCGAGAGTCCTATTTGCGATCCGTCAGTTCCTACCAGTTACTCTACCCTCGAGCGAAGTAATCGTACCGATTTCCAATTTTTCCCGCGGCCATTTCCTGTTTTGTGCCCCCGGTGGGCCGTTTTGGAGCCTAAGCGTTGGAAAATCCCATGTTACGCTCGTAATTCTCTAACCGGTAGTCCTATTTGCGGACCGTCAGTTCCTACAAGTTACTCTAAACTCGAGCTAAGTGCTCGTGCCGGTTTCCAATTTTTCTGGGGGCAGTTTCCTATTCTTGACCCACGACGGGCCGTTTTCGAGTCCAAGTATTAGAAAACCCAATGTTTAACTCATAATTCTCTAACCGGATGTCCTATTTGCAACAGTCATTTCCAACAAGTCACTCTACCCTCGAGGGAAGTGCTCGTACCAGTTTCTGATTTTTCCGGCGGCCGTTTCCTTTTCCAAGCCCCTGGCGGGCCGTTTTCAAGCCTAAGTGTTGGAGAATCCAATATTTTGGTTGTAATTCTCGAACCGGGTGTCCTATTTGCGAACCGTCGGTTCCTACCAGTTACACTACCCACGATGGAAGTGCTCGTGCTAGTTTCCGATTTTTCCTGCGGCCGTTTCCCGATCCGTACCCCCGGCGGGGCCGTTTTTTAGCCTAAGCGTTGGAAAATCCCATGTTTCACTCGTAATTTTCTAACCGGGATTCATATTTGCGAACGGTCAGTTCCTACAAGTTACTCTACCAATGAGGGAAGCGCTCGTGCTGATTTTCGATTTTGTCGGGGACTGTTTCCCGTTCCGGACCCCCGGCGGGCCGTTTTCGAGCCTAAGTGTTGGAAAATCCTTTGTTTCGGTCGTATTTCTCTAACCAAGATTGCTATTTGCGAACCGTCAGTCCATACAATTTACTCTACCCTCGAGGGAAGTGCTCGTTCCAGTTTTTGATTTTTTCGGGGGCCGTTTCCCGTCCCGGACCCCCAGCTGGCCGTTTTTGAGCTTAAGTGTTGGAAAATCTCATGTTTCGCTCGTGATTCTCTAACCGGGAGTCTTATTTGCAAACCGTGAGTTGATAAAAGTTATTCTACCCTAGAGCGAAGTGTTCTTGTTGATTTCTGATTTTTTTGCCCACCGTTTCCCATTCCAGGCCCCCGGCGGGCCGTTTTCGAGCCTTAGTGTTGGAAAATCCTATGTTTCGGTCGTAATTCTCTAACCGGGAGTCCTATTTGCTAACTGTCAGTTCCTACAAGTTACTCTACCAACGAGGGAAGTGCTCGTGAAGGTTTTTGATTTTTTAGGGGGTCGTTTCCCATTCCAGAACCCCGGCATGCCGTTTTCGAGCCTAAGTGTTGGAAAATCCCATGTTTCTCTCGTAATTCTCTAACCAGGAGTCCTTTTTACGAACCGTCATTTCCAACAATTTACTCTACCCTCGAGGGAAGTGCTCGTGCCGGTTTCCGATTTTTCCCGAGGCCGTTTCCCGTTCGGGCCCCCCACGGACCGTTTTTGAGCAAGTATTGGAAAATCTGATGTTTCGCTCGTAATCCTCTAACCGGGAGTCCTATTTACGAACCGTCATTTCCTACAAGTTACTACCCTTGAAGGAGGTGCTCGTGCCGTTTCCCGTTCCAGGCCTCCGGCAGACCATTTTAGAGCCTAAGTGTTGGAAAATCCGATGTTTAGGTCGTAATTCTCTAACCGGGATTCCTATTCGCGAACCGTCAGTTCCTGCAAGTTACTCCACCCTCAAGCGAAGTGCTCGTGCCAGCTTCCAATTTTTTCGGGGACCGTTTCCCGTCCCGGACCCCTGGCTGGCAGTTTTCGAGCTTAAGTGTTGGAAAATCCCATGTTTCGCTCGTAATTCTCTAACCAAGAGTCCTATTTGTGAACCGTTAGTTCCTACAATTTACTCTACCCTCGAGGGAAGTGCTAGTGTCGGTTTCCGATTTTTCCTTCGGCAGTTTCCCGTTTCGGGACCCCGGTGGGCTGTTTTCGAGCCGAAGTGTTGGAAATCCCATGTTTTGCTCGTAATTCTCTAACCGGTAGTCCTACTTGCGAACCGTCATTTCCAATAAGTTACTCTACCCTTCAGCGAAGTTCTCGTGCTGGTTTTCTATTTTTCCCATGGCCGTTTCCCATTCCAGACCCTCGGCGGGCCGTTTTCGAGACTAAGTGTTGGAAAGTCCCATGTTTTGCTCGTAATTCTCTAACCGGGAGTCTTATTTGTGAACCGTCAATTCCTATAAGTTACTCAACCCTCAAGCGAAGTGCTCATGGCGGTTTTCGAAATTTTCGGGTGCCGTTTCCCGTTCCAGACCCCCGGCGGCCCATTTTCGAGTCTAAGCATTGGAAAACCCAATGTTTCACTCGTAATTCTCTGACCGGGAGTCCGATTTGCGAACCGTCAGTTCCTACAAGTTACTCTACCCCAGAGGGAACTACTCGTGCCAGTTTCCGCTTTTTTCGGGGGCAGTTTCCCAATCTAGGCACCCGGTTGGCCATTTTCAAGCCTAAGTGTTGGAAAATCCAATCTTTCGATTGTAAATCACTAACCTGGATTCCTATTTGTAATCCGTCAGTTCCTACAAGTTACTCTACCCTCGAGGGGAGTGCTCGCCGATTTTTGATTTTTCATTTCCCGTTCCGGACCCCCGGCTGGCCGTTTTCATGCCTAAGTGTTCGAAAATCCCATGTTTCGCTCCTAATTCTTTCACCAGGAGTCCTAGTTGCAAACCGTCAGTTATTAAAAGTCACTCTACCCTAAAGCGAAGTCTTCGTCTCAGTTTTCGATTTTTCCGCCGACCGTTTCCCATTCCGGGCCCCCAACGGGCCATTTTCGAGCCTAAGTTTTGGAAAATCCTATGTTTCGGTAGTAATTCTCTAATCGGGAGTCCTATTTGCGAACCGTCAGTTCGTACAAGTTACTCTACCAACGAGGGAAGTGCTTGTGCCGGTTTTTTATTTTTTTGGGGGCCGTTTACCCATTTCGGACCCCCGACGGGCCGTTTTCGAGCCTAAGTGTTGGAAAATCCAATATTTCTCTCGTAATTCTCAAACCGGGAGTCCTATTTACGAACCGTCCTTTCCAACAAGTTACACTACCCTCGAGGGAAGTGCTCGTGCCGGTTTCCAATTTTTCCCGAGGCCATTTCCCGTTTCGGGCCCCCGACCGGCCATTTTTGAGCAAGTGTTGGAAAATCCAATCTTTCGCTCGTAATTCTCTAACCGGGAGTCCTATTTGCGAACCGTAATTTCCTATAAGTTACTCTATCCTCGAGGAAAGTGCTTGTGCCGGTTTTCGATTTTAACGGAGGCCGTTTCCCGTTCCGGACCCCCGGCTAGCCGTTTTCGAGCCTAAGTGTTTGAAAAAATCATGTTTCTCTCGTAATTCTCTAACTGTTGTGAACCGTCAATTCCTACGAGTTACTCAATGCTTGAGCGAAGTGCTCGTGCCGGTATCCGATATTTTTCGCTCTCGTTTCCCGTTCCAGGCCTCCGGCGGGCCATTTTCGAGCCAAGTGTTGGAAAATCCTTTATTTCGGTTGTATTTCTGTAACCGGGATTCCTATTTGCGAACCGTCAGTTCATACAAGTTACTCTACCCTCGAGAGAAGTGCTCGTGCCCGTTTCTGATTTTTTCGGGGGCCGTTTCCCGTTCTGGACCCCCGGTTGGCCGTTTTCGAGCCTACGTGTTGGAAAATCTCATGTTTCGCTCGTAATTCTCTAACCAGGAGTCCTATTTGCGAACTGTTAGTTCCTACAAGTTACCCTACCCTCGAGCGAAGTGCTCGTGCCGGTTTCCAATTTTTCCCGCAGCCGTTTCTCGTTCCGGGCCCTCGGCGAGCCGTTTTCAAGTCGAAGTGTTGGAAAATCCCATGTTTCGCTCCTAATTCTCTAACCGCTAGTCCTACTTGCGAACCATCAATTCCTACAAGTTACTCTACCCTCGAGCGAAGTGCTCGTGCCGGGTCTCGATTTTTCCTAAGGATGTTTCCCGTTCCAGACCCCCGGCGGGCCGTTTTCGAGCCTAACTGTTGGAAAGTCCCAAGTTTCGCTTGTAATTCTCTAACTGAGAGTCCGATTTGCGAACCGTCAGATTCTACCAGTTACTCTACCCTCGAGCAAAATACTCGTGCCGGTTTCCTATTTTTCCCGTGGCGATTTCCCATTCCGTGCCCCCGGCGGGCCATTTTGGAGCCTAAGCGTTGGAAAACCCCATATTTCGCTCGTAATTCTCTAACCAGGAGTCCTATTTGTGAATCGTCAGTTCCTACAAGTTACTCTAACCTCGAACGAAGTGCTCGTGCCGGTTTCCAATTTTTCCGGTGGCAGTTTCCCATTCCGGACCCACGGCGGACAGTTTTTGAGTCTAAGTATTGGAAAACCCAATGTTTAACTCGTAATTCTCTATCCGGGAGTCCTTTTTGCGAACAGTCATTTCCTACAAGTTATTCTACCCTCGAGGGAAGTGCTCGTACTAGTTTCTAATTTTTTCAGTGGCCGTTTCCCGTTTCGGACCCCTGGCGGGCAGCTTTTGAGCCTATAAGAGCCTGTTTGGATGTGTGGTAAATTGAAGTATGGTGAGGTGAAGCATCAAATTAAGGGAGAATAATATATCAGGTTTTATGATAATGTTTTGTTTTTAGTTGTTTGGTATGGAATCTTTTTGACTTTTTGTATAGAAAAGTCGAATTTTTTTTGTCATTTAGTGGAAATAGGGGTTGCTTTATTGACTTTTTTGGGGAAAAAGGGGTTTTGAAATAACCCATTGTACTTTATTGTCTAGATTCACCTCACTTCACTTCAACAAAGTAAACTGCCAAACACCCCCTAAAGTGTTGGAAAATCTAATGTTTCGGTCGTAATTCTCTAACTGGGAGTCCTATTTGCAAACCGTCGGTTCCTACCAGTTACACAACCCACGATGGAAGTGCTCGTGCTAGTTTTCGATTTTTCCCGTGGCCGTTTTCCGTTCCGTGCCCCGGCGGGCCGTTTTTGAGCCTAAGCATTGGAAAATCCCAGGTTTCACTCGTAATTTTCTAACCGGGAGTCCTATTTGCGAACCATCAGTTCCTACAAGTTACTCTACCAACGAGGGAAGTACCCGTGCTGATTTTTGATTTTGTCGGGGGCCATTTCCTGTTTTGGACCCCCGGCGGGCCGTTTTCGTGCCTAAATGTTGTAAAATCCTTTGTTTCAGTCGTATTTCACTAACCGGGATTCCTATTTGCGAACTATTAGTTCATACAAGTTACTTTACCCTCGAGGGAAGTGCTCATTCCAGTTTCTGATTTTTTCGGGGGCCTTTTCCTGTCCCGGACCCCCGGCTGGCCGATTTTGAGCTTAAGTATTGGAAAATATCATGTTTCACTCGTAACTCTCTAACCAGGAGTCCTATTTGCGAACCATTAGTTCCTACAAGTTACTCTACCCTCGAGCGAAGTGCTCATCCCGATTTCCAATTTTTCCCACGGCCGTTTCCTGTTTCGGGCCCTGGTGGGCCGTTTTAGAGCCAAAGTGTTGGAAAATCCCATGTGTCGCTTGTAATTCTCTAACCGCTAGTCCTACTCTCGAACCATCAATTCCTATAAGTTACTCTACCCTCGAGCGAAGTGCTCGTGCCGGTTTCCGATTTTTACCGAGGTCGTTTCCCGTTCCGGACCCCCGGCGGGCCGTTTTCGAGCCTAAGTGTTGGAAAGTCCCATGTTTCGCTTGTAATTCTTTAACCGAGAGTCCTACTTGCGAACCGTCAGTTCCTACCAGTTACTCTACCCTCGAACGAAGTACTCGTACTGGTTTCCAGTTTTTCCCGCGGCCATTTCCCGTTCCGTGCCCCCGGCGGGCCGTTTTGGAGCCTAAGCGTTGGAAAATCCCACGTTTCGCCCGTAATTCTCTAAGCGGGAGTCCTATTTGCGAACCGTTAGTTCCTACAAGTTACTCTAAACTCGAGCGAAGTGCTCATGCCGGTTTCCGATTTTTCCGGGGCTAGTTTCCCATTCTGGGCCCACGACGGGCCATTTTCGAGTCTAAGTATTGGAAAACCCAACGTTTAACTCGTAATTCTCTAACCGGGAGTCCTATTTGCGAACAGTCATTTCCTATAATTACTCTACCCTCGAGGGAAGTGCTCGTACAAGTTTCTGATTATTTTGGCTGCGTTTCCCATTCCGGGCCCCCGGCGGGACTTTTTCGAGCCTTTAAGTGTTGGAAAATCCAATGTTTTGGTCGTAATTCTCTAACTAGGAATCCTATTTGCGAACCGTCGGTTCCTATCGTTTTCGATTTTTCCACGGGTCGTTTCCCGTCCCGGACCCCCGGCTGGCCGTTTTCGAGCTTAAGTGTTGGAAAATCCTATGTTTTGCTTGTAATTCTCTAACTGAGAGTCCTATTTTTTAACCGTTAGTTCCTACAATTTACTCTACCCTTGAGCAAAGTGCTCGTGCTGGTTTCCGATTTTTCCCGCGGCCGTTTTCCATTCCGGGCCCCCGGCGGGCCATTTTCGAGCCGAACTGTTGGAAAATCCCCTGTTTCGCTCGTAATTCTCTAACCGGTAGTCCTACTTGCGAACCGTCCGTTCCTATAAGTTACTCTACCCTCGAGCGAAGTTTTCATGCTGGTTTTTTATTTTTCCCGTGCCCATTTCCCGTTTCGGACCCCCGACGGGCCATTTTCGAGCCAAAGTGTTGGAAAGTCCCATGTTTCGCTCGTAATTCTCTAACCGCTAGTCCTACTTTCGAACTGTCAATTCCTATAAGTTACTCTATGCTCGAACGAAGTGCTCGTGTCGGTTTTCGATTGTTCCCGAGGCCGTTTCCCGTTCCGGACCCCCGGCAGGCCGTTTTCAAGCCTAAGTGTTGGAAAGTCCCATGATTCGCTCGTAATTCTCTAACCGAGAGTCTTAGTTACAAACCGTCAGTTCCTACCAATTACTCTACCCTCGAGCGAAGTACTCGTGCTGGTTTCCAGTTTTTCCCACGGCCATTTCCCATTCCGTGCCCCCGGCGGGCCGTTTTGGAGCCTAAGCGTTGGAAAATCCTATGTTTCGCCCGTAATTCTCTAAGTGGGAGTCCTATTTACGAACTGTCAGTTCCTATAAGTTACTCTAAACTCGAGCGAAGTGTCGTGCCGGTTTTCGATTTTTCCAGGGGCAGTTTCCCATTCCAGACCCACGGCGGGCCACTTTCGAGTCCAAGTATTGGAAAACCCAATGTTTAACTTGTAATTCTCTAACCGGGAGTCCTATTTGTGAACAGTCATTTCCTACAATTACTCTACCCTTGAGGGAAGTGCTCGCACTAGTTTCTGATTTTTTCGGCAGCCATTTCCCGTTCCGGGCCCCCGGCGGGCGGTTTCGAGCCTTTAAGAGGGGGGTGGGGGGTGAATAGGACTAATGGAATTCTTTTCCCAATTAAAACATATTAGTCCAATTTTAATCCCAACTAGGAACAAGAACATAATGAACACAAATAAGAATACAACTTATACGGAATATATGTTCAATGTATGAGTGCTTAAACAATCAAAGATAAGACAATTAGTTTTATATTAGCAAGCACAAGTGTGAGTACAACACTCTTCACAAATTCACTTATGATTTATATCAGTGTGCTCAAATGAATATTTGTTAAAGAGTGTGTGCTAAACAAGATTTGATTTAGCAATATGATCAATGTTGTTTTCGCACAAGTGGATGTGTGTCAATTAAACTAAATATCATTCATATCATTTTCCACAACATATAGATATATAAATCAAGCACAAGAGATAGAGATAGAGAAATCGACACAAGGGATTTATAGTGGTTCAGTCACACAAACCTACATCCACTCTTAAGGGTCACACAGTCCCCAGGTTCCACTATGAAGAATCAAACTACACAAGTACTGATTCTGCATACATTTTGTTCACGAGGTTCGACCACACAGATCTACTCCCCATTTTTGTTCACGAGGTTCGATCACAAAGATCTACTCCCTACACACAACTTTTAGAGTGGTTGAATCACACAGAAATAATCCACTATCACAATTTTTAAAGTGGTTGAATCACGCAGAAACAATCCACTATCACAAAGATATAATTTGAATGGAGGGGGAAGAACACTTGCCTCTTTTTGACAAAGTCTGGAGGTTGCCACTTGCCTCTTTGACGAAGTCCAGAGGATGCTCTTTGAAACTTGTCACCGCAGCTCCAAGCTTTAATGCCTCTTGCAATGCTTCCTTGATGTTGATGATGATGCTCCAATGTTGTGCTCAGTCAAGGGAAGAGGTCTTTGGTGTAGGGATTTGGATAATAAACTATGATAGCTCAAGTTCTTCCCTAGGCAATATTGTCTCCACACATCACACTTTCCTTAAGCTAATGAAGCTCTTAGATTTGGTAAACCAAGCTCATAGTGTGTGTGGAATGATCTATGAGAGCTCTAATATGATACACAATGGTTAGGACATGAGCTCTCATGATCTTGGAGGCCTTGGGAATGATTTTCCAAGCCTTAGGGATGATTTGGGGCATTTTTCTATTTATAGAAAGCTTTCCAATGGTCATAAAACGGCTAGTGAACAGTGAATAGTGAATAGTGTTACTGTTCAAACGGCTAGTGAACAGTGAACAGTGAACAGTGAATAGTGATGTTACTGTTCAAACGGCTAGTGAACAGTGAATAGTGAATAGTGTTACTATTCAAACAGCTAGTGAACAGTGAACAGTGAATAGTGATGTTACTGTTCAAATGGCTAATCGCGAGGTAACCACAAGGTAACCGAAAAACCATTTTAAAAGAGTTTTTGCTCTCTGGAAGAGTAACCGCAAGGTGACCGAAAACCATGGCGGTTAGCCGACTTCTGAGGCCTGTTTTAAGTCTTGAACAAGCTGAAAAACAATCTCTAAAACCCTATTAAATAAGCCATTAAACTAAGGGTTTTTAGGGCCATGTCTTGGTTGGTTTGGAGTCCCATTTACCTAAATAGGTTGGCACACATATGGACGTCTTCCTTTATGAATCCGGGCCTTCCAAGAATTGAACTTCTGCCTTCAAACTTGATCTTCCTTGAGAAATTCTGAGAGGCAAGGTCTTGGATTCTTCGACACGGAATTGACAATACAAAAACAAGTGCTCATAGGAATGTGGCACTAACAGGAAAATCCAATGTTTCGGTCGTAATTCTCTAACTAGGAGTCCTATTTGCGAACCGCTGATTCCTATCAGTTACACTACCCACGATGGAAGTGCTCGGGCTAGTTTCTGATTTTTCCCGTGGCCGTTTCCAGTTCCGTGCCCCCAATGGGCCGTTTTTGAGCTAAGCGTTGGAAAATCCCATGTTTCACTCGTAATTCTCTAACCGGGAGTCTTATTTACGAACCATCAGTTCCTACCAGTTGCTCTACCCTCAAGCAAAATACTCGTGCCGAATTTCGATTTTGTTGGGGGCCGTGTCCCGTTCCAGACACCCGGCGGGCCGTTTTCGAGCCTAAGTGCTGGAAAATCTAAAGTTTCGCTCGTAATTCTCTAACCGGGTGTCTTATTTACGAACCGTCATTTCCTATTAGTTACTCTACCTCGAGGGAAGTGCTCATGCCGGTTTTCATTTTTTTCGGGGGCCGTTTCCCTTTTCGGACCCCCGGTGAGCCATTTTCGAGCCAAAGTGTTGGAAAATCCCATGTTTCTCTCATAATTCTCTAACTGGGAGTCCTATTTACGAACCGTCATTTCCAACAATTTACTCTACCCTCGAGGGAAGTGCTCGTGCCGGTTTTCGATTTTTCCCAAGGCTGTTACCCGTTCCGGGCCCCCGACAGGCCATTTTCGAGCAATTGTTGGAAAATCCAATGTTTCGCTCATAATTCTCTAACCGGGAGTCCTATTTGCGAACCGTCATTTCCTACAAGTTACTTTACCCTCGAGGAAAGTGCTCGTGCCGGTTTTCAATTTTAACGGGGGCCATTTCTAATTCCGGACCCCCGGTAAGTCCGTTTTCGAGCCTAACTATTGGAAAATCCCATGTTTCTCTTCTAATTCTCTAACCTTTGTGAACCGTCAAGTCCTACAAGTTACTCTACCCTCGAGCGAAGTGCTCATGCCGTTA
The DNA here is from genome assembly GCA_012931725.1 of Litsea cubeba. Taxonomy (NCBI): domain Eukaryota; kingdom Viridiplantae; phylum Streptophyta; class Magnoliopsida; order Laurales; family Lauraceae; genus Litsea; species Litsea cubeba. The sequence goes on from CM022947.1 coordinate 33,624,280, forward strand.
TCCGATATTTCCTGCTGCCGTTTCCCGTTCCGGGCCTCCGGCGGGCCATTTTCGAGCCTAAGTGTTTGAAAATTCTATGTTTCGGTCGTAATTCTCTAACCAGGATTCCTTATTGCGAACCGTCAGTTCCTATAAGTTACTCTACCCTCAAGGGAAGTGCTCATGCCAGTTTCCAATTTTTCCAGGGGCTGTTTCCTGTCCCGGACCCTCGGCTGGCCGTTTTCGAGCTTAAATGTTGGAAAATTCTATGTTTCGCTCGTAATTCTCTAACCGAGAGTCCTATTTGTTAACCGTTAGTTCCTACAATTTACTCTACGCTTGAGCGAGGTGCTCATGCTGGTTTTCATTTTTTCCCGCGGCCGTTTCCCATTCCGGGCCCCCGGCGGGCCATTTTCGAGCCGAAATGTTGGAAAGTCTCATGTTTCGCTCGTAATTCTCTAACCGGTAGTCCTAGTTGCGAACCGTTCGTTCCTATAAGTTACTCTACCCACGAGCGAAGTTCTCATGCTGGTTTTCGATTTTTCCCGTGGCTGTTTCCCGTTCCAGACCCCCGACGGGTCGTTTTCGAGCCAAAGTGTTGGAAAGTCCCATGTTTTGCTCATAATTCTCTAACCGGGAGTCTTATTTATGAACCGTCACTCCCTACAAGTTACTCTATCCTGTAGGGAGGTGCTCGTGCCAGTATTAATTTTTCTAGGTGCCGTTTCCTATTCCGGACCCCCGGCTGGCCATTTTTGTTCCAAAGTGTTGGAAAATCCCATGTTTCGCTGGTAATTCTTTAACCAGGAGTCCTATTTGCAAACCGTCAGTTGCTAAAAGTTACTCTACCCCAAAGTGAAGTCCTCGTGTCAGTTTCCGATTTTTCCACAGACCGTTTCCCATTCCGGGTCCCTGGCAGGCCGTTTTATAGCCTAAGTGTTGGAAAATCTTATGTTTCGGTCGTAATTCTCTAACCGGGAGTCCTATTTGCGAACCGTCAGTTCCTACAAGTTACTCTACCAGCGAGGGAAGTGCTCGTGCCGGTTTTTGATTTTTTCGGGGGCCGTTTCCCATTTCGGACCCCCGGCGAGCCATTTTCGAGCCTAAGTGTTGGAAAATCCAAAGTTTCTCTCGTAATTCTCAAACCGAGAGTCCTATTTATGAACCGTCATTTCCAACAAGTTACTCTACCCTCGAGGGAAGTGCTCGTGCCGGTTTCCAATTTTTCCCGAGGTCATTTCCCGTTGTGGGTCCTCGGCGGGCCGTTTTCGAGTCTAAGTATTGGAAAATCCCATCTTTCGTCGTAACTATCTAACCGGGAGTCCTATTTGTGAACCGTCAGTTCCAACAAGTTACACTACACTCGAGCGAAGTTCTCGTGCCGGTTTCCAGTTTCTCCCGTTGCCGTTTCCAATTCCAGTCCCCCAGCAGGCCGTTTTCGAGCCTAATTGTTGGAAAATCAAATGTTTCGATCGTAATTCTCTAACCAGGAGTCCTATTTGCGAACAATAATTTCCTACAAGTTACTCTATCCTTGAGGGAAGTGCTCATGCCGGTTTTTGATTTTAGCAGGGGCCGTTTCCCGTTCCGGACCCCCGGCTGGCCATTTTCGAGCCTAAGTGTTGAAAAATACCATGTTTCTCTCGTAATTCTCTGACCGTTGTGAACCGCTAGTTCCTACAAGTTACTCTATGCTCGATCGAGGTGCACGTGCCGATGTCCGATATTTCCCACTCCCGTTTCCCGTTCCGGGCCTCCGGCGGGCCGTTTTCGAGCCTAAGTGTTGGAAAATCCTTTGTTTCGGTCATATTTCTCTAATTGGGGTTCCTATTTGCGAACCGTCAGTTCATACAAGTGACTCTACCATTGAGGGAAGTGCTCGTGCCAGTTTCTGATTTTTTCAGGGGGCCGTTTCCCATCGCGGACCCCCGGCTGGCCGTTTTCGAGCTTAAGTGTTGGAAAATCCCATGTTTCGCTCGTAATTCTCTAACCGGGAGTCCTATTTGTGAATTGTTAGTTTCTACAAGTTACTCTACCCTCGAGCGATGTGCTCGTGCCGATTTCCAATTTTTCCTGCAGCCATTTCCCGTTCCGGGCCCCCGGCTGGCCGTTTTCGAGCCGAAGTGTTGGAAAATCCCATGTTTCGCTCGGAACTCTCTAACCGTTAGTCCTACTTGCGAACCGTCAATTCCTTCAAGATACTCTACCCTCGAGGGAAGTACTCGTGCCAGTTTTCAGTTTTACCCGCGGCCATTTCCCGTTCCGTGCCCCCGGAGGGCCATTTTGGAGCCTAAGCGTTGGAAAATCCCATGTTTCGCCCGTAATTCTCTAAGCGAGAGTCCTATTTGCGAACCGTCAGTTCCTAGAAGTTACTCTAAACTCGAGCGAAGTGTTCGTGCCAGTTTCTGATTTTTCCAGGGGAAGTTTCCCATTCCGGACCCACGGCGGGCCGTTTTCGAGTCCAAGTATTGGAAAACCCAATGTTTAACTCGTAATTCTCTAACCGGGAGTTCTATTTGCGAACAGTCATTTCCTACAATTACTCTACCCTCGAGGGAAGTGCTCATACCAATTTTTGATTTTTTCGGCGGCCGTTTCTCGTTCCGGGCCCCCGGCTGGCCGTTTTCAAGCCTTTAGGGCCTGGTTGGATGTGTGGTGAATTGAAGTATGGTGAGGTGAAGCATCAAATTAAGAGAGAATAAAATATCAGGTGTTTTGATAATGTTTTTTTTTTTTAGCTGTTTGGTATGGAATCTTTTTGACTTTTTGTTTATAAAAGTGGAATTTTTTTGTCTTTAAGGGAAATAGTGTTGGATACCGCGATCACTGAGAGGGGGGGTGAATCAGTGATTTCTAAAAACAGGTCCAATTCAACAACAAAACAAGTCAAATCACACAATGACACCAGATTTAACGTGGTTCACCGAAAGGCTACGTCCACGGTTCAAAGACTGTCCGAACACCAATCCGGGACAGATCTGAATCTTATTTAGTCGTACCAACGACAAAGAGCACCAACCCTTAGTTTCAGATAGCACCAACTATCTAGGAAGCACCTACTCCCTTGAGTTTCAGATAGCACCAACTATCTAGGAAGCACCGACTCCCTTTACAATTTATCTGCACCAACAGATAGGATCACCGAACCCCAAACACCAAGCACCAACTTGATGTAAAAACAGAATATAAGATCAACTCTGTCTACAGCCCTTCCCCTCTACAATTCTCTCTCTCTCAATCCTTACAAATTGAAATCTAAAGCATAAACAGAGAGACACTTAACTCATGGACGAAATACCATCTTCAAGAGCACAATCCCGTCCATAATTGCTGTAGAAAGATGCAGCACAACAGCACACAGCAACAGCACCAGCACACAGCACACTCTTCTCTCTTCTCTTCTCTCTTTTCTCTTCTCTTCTGGTGTCTCTTCTTGGTGGTGTTTATGAATGACCCAAGCATGCCTTTATATAGGTTTTAATAACCCTTAATTGTATTCAAAACGGGCTACAATTCGTTTAGAAAGATTCCCAAACGAAATAGATAACTGTGCTGAATTTTCGTGCAAAACTTCTAATTCTGCGCAACTCTGGTTCCCGTGCTCGGTCGACATCATGGCTTGCTCGGTCGACCGAAGACACTGACTGGAAAACAGACAATTTCGAGCTCGGTCGACATCCTGAGGGCTCGGTCGACCGAAGACACACTGTGTCACGAAAATAACTGAGAGGTGCCTTTTTCTGTTTTCTGCAGGTTTTCTTCTTGCTCGGTCGACCGCATGAAGAGCCCGGTCGACCGCGTGCTCTGCTTCAGGAATTCTGAATTCCTGGCTGTTTCAATTCTGTTTTCTTCTTTTCAGCTCTATCAATACCAGCTTATTAACATTATGTTTGTGACAATGTGTTGACAAGAATTCCAACTCAAACCATACTTGAGATACTAATTACTTTAATTTATCAAAAGACTCTAAAGTCATCTCAAGTTCATCTCAAATTCCAACAATCTCCCCCTTTGGAATTGTTGGCAACACTATTGGAACTTCAACACTTTCAACTCCAGCTTGCAGCTCTTCCAAGTTCTTTTCAATACTCACTTGGAACCAATTCTGAAATTCGGAAATATCAACCATGCACTGTCACAATCTCCCCCTAGCTTTCATAGCATAACATCTCTCCTTGCTATCATATCATAACATCTCTCCTTGCTATCATATCATAACATCTCTCCCCCTTTGACAACAAGTCCAAAGGGACCAAACCGAGGAGCGAATAGGATATTCAATGAATGCATTGCTCCCCCTTTCAAGCACAACTCCTACGGTTTAGGAGAGTCAGTAACTCCTAACTTTTTCCGGAGATACTCGAAGACTTCCTTTGGCAGAGGTTTCGTGAAAATATCAGCCACTTGCTCAGTTGTTGGAACATATTCCAACTTGACCTCTCCATCAGCAACTTTATCTTTAAGAAAATGATAACGAATTGCTACATGCTTTGTTCGAGAGTGCTGAACAGGATTCTTAGATATATGAATTGCACTCGTGTTGTCACATAGGATCGGCGTAGGATCCGTTGTAGGAACTCCTAGATCAGAGAGCATTTGCCGCATCCATAACACTTGCGTACAACAAGTTGCCGCTGCAATATATTCCGCTTCCGCTGTCGAAAGGGATACTGAGTCTTGCTTTTTACTATGCCAAGCAACTAATCTTTCTCCAAGATAAAATGCGCCGCCGCTAGTACTCTTGCGATCATCTACGCATCCAGCCCAATCGCATCAGAATATGCAACAAGAGTGAAGGATTTGCCTTTGGGATACCAGATACCAAGCTCCATAGTACCTTTCAGATATCGAAAGATTCTTTTCACTGCTGTAAGGTGCGTTTCAGTTGGTGCTGCTTGAAAACGTGCAACCATACATACTGCTTGTAGAAGATCTGGTCTTGTAGCAGTCAAGTAGAGCAAGCTTCCTATCATAGAGCGATAGGTGGTATGATCAACGGACGAGGCCTTATCATCTTTGCTAAGCTTCGTGTTCGTTGACATTGGTGTGCTCACTGGCTTGCTGTCTTCCATATTGAACCGTTTCAGCATTTCCTTAATGTACTTCATTTGAGATATGAAGATGCCATGTTTCAGCTGCTGAACTTGTAAACCAAGAAAGAACTTTAGTTCTCCAAGCATTGACATCTCAAATTCTTTCTTCATCTCTTCTGCAAAATTCCTGCACATCTCCTCATCATTGCCACCAAAGATTATGTCATCAACATAAACAATGACAACCAGCTGTTTGCTTAACTCAGTTTTGACATATAGATTGCTATCAACAAGTCCTTTTTCAAAACCGATCTTGCGGAGATAGAGATCCAGCCTTGCATACCATGCCCTTGGCGCTTGTTTCAGTCCATAAAGAGCCTTTTTCAACTTGCACACTAGATCTGAATTTTTGCTGATGAGAAAAACCATCAGGTTGCTCAATGTAGACCTCCTCTTCAAGTAAACCATTCAAGAAAGCTGACTTTACGTCCATCTGAAATACCTTGAAGGTTTTGTATGCTGCCAATGCAAGAAACATACGAATAGCTTCCAGACGAGCCACCGGTGCAAAGGTCTCTTCAAAATCTATGCCTTCAACTTGAGCATAGCCTTTACAAACCAACCTTGCTTTGTTTCTAATGACTTGACCATCTTCATTCAGCTTATTCCTAAAGACCCATTTAGTACCAATACATTCTTATCAGTAGGTCTAGGAACAAGTTCCCATGTGGAGTTCTTCTCAATTTGCTCCAACTCCTCATGCATAGCTTTCAACCAACTATCATCGAGACTGGCTTCAGCCACAGTCTTGGGTTCAATGGTGGACACAAGTGAGTAATTGCTAACTACACTTTGTCTAGTTTGAACGCCTGCCTTAGGATCTCCAATGATTTGATCCTTAGGGTGTTGCTCTACCCAAGTGCTGTGCTTCTTAGGTGAAGTATCTTCTGAGTCATCCTTTGATTTCTCAGAATCATTAGATTCAGCCATCTCATCATCAATCTCACTCGAGTCCTCATAAACTGGACTGTCATTATGAGTTGCATTCTTTGGTTCAATATTCTCATCTATTCTCACATCAGCACTTTCTATGATTTTTCTGGTTCTTTTGTTAAGACACCTGTATGCCTTGCTAGTAGAGGAGTAACCCAGAAATATACCTTCGTCAGCTCTTTCTTCAAATTTGCCCGGATTTTGTTCGAGCCGCTTGATGTAACACTTGCTGCCGAAGACTCTGAAGTGCTTGATTGTTGCTTTTCTTCCAAACCATAGCTCATAGGGAGTTTTTGACTTCATGTGGCCTGATCAAGCATCGATTTTGAATGTATACAGCCGTATGAATTGCCTCTTTCCAATACTTGTCAGCCATCTTGCTTTCACTTAGCATCGTACGAGCCATCTCTTGTACGGTGCGATTCTTCCGTTCCACAACTCCATTTTGCTGTGGAGTTCTAGGGGCTGAGTACTGTCTTTGAATGCCATGATATTCACAATATTTAGTGAACTCTTCAGATGTGAACTCGCCTCCACGATCAGACCTTAAAATCTTGATTCGTTTTTTCCAATTGATTTTCAACCTGTGCTTTAAACACTTTAAAACGATCAAGTGCTTGATGCTTATGCTTAAGAAACAATACCCATGTCATACGAGTATAATCATCAATGCATAACATGAAATACTTATCTCCATTGGTGCTTTGAGTTCGCATCGGTCCACAGAGATCAGTGTGCACTAGCTCAAGAGGTTTCTTGGAATGATGCTCCTTTGACTTGAACATAACCCTCGTTTGCTTTCCCTTTTGGCAAGAGTCGCAAATGGGATTGGAAGGCTTTTCAACTTTAGACATGCCTCTTACAGCCTTTGAATTGCAAATCTTTGACATGTTATCAAAGCTTAGATGCCCAAGGCGTTTGTGCCACAACCAACTTTCCTCTGTCCGACTCATCAAGCAGGTCTTTTTCAGCTCCATCTGACAATGTATAGAGATTTCCAGCAGTTCTTGATCCAGTTGCCACTGTTTTGCCGTTGCTACTCTTCTTGATGGCAAACCCATTCTTTGTGAAGATAACTTCGTGACCCTTGTCACAGATCTGGCTCACACTAAGCAGGTTGTGTCTCAATCCAGACACATATAAGACTTCTTCAGATCTGATCTTGTTTGCCATAAGCTGAATAACACCTTTTCCGCAGATTTTGGCACCATCATTGTTGCCAAACTTCACTGAACCGCCTTCATAGTGCTGTAATTTGATGAATTTCTCTTTATCACCAGTCATATGGCTTGAACAACCACTATCAAGGACCCATGGTGCTGTCTTCTTTTGTGCATTGAATGCCGTTTGCACAATGAGAGATTCTTTGAGACTTTCTGCACTTTGCTTTGCTCTCCAAGCCTTGACTAACTTGGGTTTCTTTTCAACCTGAAATTTGTTAGCAATAGGCAACCTACAATCCCTAGCCAAGTGTCCATAATTATGACACATATAGCACTCAATTTTGTGGCTACTTAGGATTGAAAAAGGATTCCTAGTCACAAATGGGCTGTTTCTTACATAGAATTTGCAATCAACTCTTTTATGTCCATATCTATTGCAATGAAAGCAATAACCATAGAATTTATATCTTCTTTGTGGCTGGTTAGTCTTCATTACCTTTCTAACAGGAATGGACTCCTTTCTAGGTTGAGTGGGCTTCATAGTGTTAGAAGGTGCAGTGACTTGCTTCACAAACTCTTTCTTTTTAGGAGGTGCAATCTTAGAGGATTCTCCTTTCTCAAATCCTAGACCAAATCTGAAGTGGGCTGGTCTTTGAACTTTCAGTAGTTCATTGAGTTTCATAGTCCCTTCAATCGCTTGGAGCGCTTTGAGTTTTTTGCTATTTTCCAAATTTTCAGCCTTTGCTCTAGCGATCTCAGTTTCAAGTTTCATAGCCTCTTCCTTTTGATACTTATTTGGTTTTCAAGGACTTCTACCATTCTTTTATATTCTTCTACTTGAGTTTTCAAAGAAATAATAGAACTTTCAGATTCATGGAGAAGTTTCAGATTTTTCTTACTTGATTTGCGTTCCATGCTTAGCTCCTCAAGTGCGGCTATGAGTTCCTCTTCAAGATTGACTTCAGCCTCCTCATCCTCTTCTGGATCTTGCTCTTCTTCTTCTTCAACAGTGACCATGAAGAGAGCTTCGGTTGATTCATCATCGTCTGAAGTTTCAGACGTGCTGTCATCTTGTTGACATAGAAAGTTTTTAGCTTTGCCCCTTTTTCTGAAATTTCTCTTTCCTTTACTCTTTTCAGCATAAGAGTCATTATCATTGTCTTCTTTTAGCGGACACTTCGCAGCAAAGTGACCAATACCTCCACAATTGAAGCATTTAAAGGGTAGCTTCCCTTTGTACTTGCCAATGCTTCCTTTCTTCAACTTTCTAACAAATTGAGCCTCAAGCTCATCATCATCAGAATCAACATCATGACCAGCAGTCTCTTTTGCCTTTTTCTGAACTTTGAAGGCCGCTTCTTTATCAGATGAAGATGTTTTTCCTATGCGCATCTCATAGGCAGTTAGAGAACTATGTAATTCATCCATGGAAAATGCATTCAGATCTTTGGCTTCTTCAATGGCTGAGACTTTTGAATCAAACCGGGGAAGAAGAGATCTTAGAACCTTTTTGACGATGACCGGCTCTTTAATCTCCTCCCCTAGTCCACGAATGTCATTCGTGACTTCATTCACTCGTTGCATATACGAGTCAACATTCTCGCTTTCCTCCATGCGAAGAGACTCGAATTGAGAGCGATGGGTTTGTAATTTGGCTTCTTTAATCTTCTCATCACCTTCATGTATGCTTTGCAACTTGTCCCAAATTTCCTTGGCTGTTTTGCATGCAATTACTTTGACAAGCTCGCTGTCCACAAGGCCACTAAAGAGTGCATTCTGCGCCTTAGAGTCGTTGTCTGCCAACTTCTTCGATGCTGTATCATTGGGTACAGTGGCAGCATTGTAACCGGCTCTGACAGCCTCCCAAACATCATAGCCAAGAGATTTGATGAAGGCTTGCATCCTAATCTTCCAGAAAGAGTAATTAGAACCATCAAACAGAGGTGCTTTCATATTCCCTGTATTGACTGCCATGTGATTTGACAAGAGATCACCCTTAGCGTATTAAACTGATCAAGGGAACCTCGCTCTGATACCAATTGTTGGATACCGCGATCACTGAGAGGGGGGGGTGAATCAGTGATTTCTAAAAACAGGTCCAATTCAACAACAAAACAAGTCAAATCACACAATGACACCAGATTTAACGTGGTTCACCGAAAGGCTACGTCCACGGTTCAAAGACTGTCCGAACACCAATCCGGGACAGATCTGAATCTTATTTAGTCGCACCAACGACAAAGAGCACCAACCCTTAGTTTCAGATAGCACCAACTATCTAGGAAGCACCGACTCCCTTTACAATTTATCTGCACCAACAGATAGGATCACCGAACCCCAAACACCAAGCACCAACTTGATGTAAAAACAGAATATAAGATCAACTCTGTCTACAGCCCTTCCCCTCTACAATTCTCTCTCTCTCAATCCCTTACAAATTGAAATCTAAAGCATAAACAGAGAGACACTTAACTCATGGACGAAATACCATCTTCAAGAGCACAATCCCGTCCATAATTGCTATAGAAAGATGCAGCACAACAGCACACAGCAACAGCACCAGCACACAGCACACTCTTCTCTCTTCTCTTCTCTCTTTTCTCTTCTCTTCTGGTGTCTCTTCTTGGTGGTGTTTATGAACGACCCAAGCATGCCTTTATATAGGTTTTAATAACCCTTAATTGTATTCAAAATGGGCTACAATTCGTTTAGAAAGATTCCCAAACGAAATAGATAACTGTGTTGAATTTTCGTGCAAAACTTCTAATTCTGCGCAACTCTGGTTCCCGTGCTCGGTCGACATCATGGCTTGCTCGGTCGACCGAAGACACTGACTGGAAAACAGACAATTTCGAGCTCGGTCGACATCCTGAGGGCTCGGTCAACCGAAGACACACTGTGTCACGAAAATAACTGAGAGGTGCCTTTTTCTGTTTTCTGCAGGTTTCTTCTTGCTCGGTCGACCGCATGAAGAGCCCGGTCGACCGCGTGCTCTGCTTTAGGAATTCTGAATTCCTGGCTGTTTCAATTCTGTTTCTTCTTTTCAGCTCTATCAATACCAGCTTATTAACATTATGTTTGTGACAATGTGTTGACAAGAATTCCAACTCAAAACCATACTTGAGATACTAATTACTTTAATTTATCAAAAGACTCTAAAGTCATCTCAAGTTCATCTCAAATTCCAACAAATAGGGGTTACTTTATTGACTTTTTTGTGGAAAAAGGGGGTTTGATATGACCCATTGTACTTTATTGTCTGGATTCACCTCACTTCACTTCAACAAAGTAAGGTGCCAAACACCCCCTAAGTGTTGGAAAATCTAATGTTTCGGTTGTAATTCTCTAACTAGGTGTCCTATTTGCGAACCGTCGGTTCCTATCAGTTACACTACCCATGATGGAAGTGCTCGGGCTAGTTTCTAATTTTTCCCGCGGCCGTTTCCCGTTTCGTGCCCCCGGCGGGCCGTTTTTTAGCCTAAGCATTGGAAAATCCCATGTTTCACTCGTAATTCTCTAACCGGGAGTCTTATTTACGAACCGTCAGTTCCTACCAGTTGCTCTACCCTCAAGCGAAGTACTCATGCCGATTTTCGATTTTGTTGGGGCCGTGTCCCGTTCCGGAGCCCGGCGGGCCGTTTTCGAGCCTAAGTGCTGGAAAATCCAATGTTTCGCTCGTAATTCTCTAACCGGGCGTCTTATTTGCTAACCATCATCTCCTATTAGTTACTTTACCCTCGAGGAAAGTGCTCATGCCGGTTTTCATTTTTTCCGGGGGCCGTTTCCCTTTTCGGACACCCGGTGAGCCGTTTTCGAGCCAAAGTGTTGGAAAATCCCATGTTTCTCTCATAATTCTCTAACCGGGAGTCCTATTTACAAACCGCCATTTCCAACAATTTACTCTACCCTCGAGGGAAGCGCTTGTGCCGGTTTTCGACTTTTCACGAGGCTGTTACCCGTTCCGGGCCCCCGACGGGCCGTTTTCGAGCAATTGTTGGAAAATCCAATGTTTCGCTCATAATTCTCTAACCGGGAGTCCTATTTGCGAACCGTCATTTCCTATAAGTTACTCTACCCTTGAGAGAAGTGCGCATGCCAGTTTTCAATTTTAACTGGGGCCGTTTCCAATTCCGGACCCCCGGCAAGCCGTTTTCGAGCCTAACTATTGGAAAATCCCATGTTTCTCTTCTAATTCTCTAACCTTTGTGAACCGTCAAATCCTACAAGTTACTCTACCCTGAAGCGAAGTGCTCATGCCGTTATCCGATATTTCCTGCTGCCGTTTCCCATTCCGAGCCTCCGGTGGGCCATTTTCGAGCCTAAGTGTTGGAAAATCCTATGTTTCGTTCGTAATTCTCTAACCGGGATTCCTTATTGCGAACCATCAGTTCCAACAAGTTAGTCTACCCTCAAAGGAAGTGCTCATGCCAGTTTCTAATTTTTCCAGGGGCCGTTTCCCATCCCGGACCCCCGGCTGGCCGTTTTCGAGCTTAAATGTTGGAAAATCCTATGTTTCGCTCGTAATTCTCAAACCGAGAGTCCTATTTGTTAACCGTTAGTTCCTATAATTTACTCTACCCTTGAGCGAAGTGCTCGTGCTGGTTTCCATTTTTTTCCGGCGGCCGTTTCCCATTCCGGGCCCCCGGTGGGCCATTTTCGAGCCGAACTATTGGAAAATCCCATGTTTCGCTCCTAATTCTCTAACCGGCATTCCTACTTGTGAATCGTTCTCCTATAAGTTACTCTACCCTCGAGCGAAGTTCTCGTGCCGGTTTTCGATTTTTCCCGTGGCCGTTTCCCATGCCGGACCCCTGGCAGGCCGTTTTCGAGCCAAAGTGTTGGAAAGTCCCACGTTTCGCTCGTAATTCTCTAACCGGGAGTCTTATTTACGAACCGTCACTTCCTACAAGTTACTCTATCCTGTAGCGAGGTGCTCGTGCCAGTATCGATTTTTCTAGGGCCCGTTTCCCATTCCGGACCCCCGGCTGGCCGTTTTCGTACCTAAGTGTTAGAAAATCCCATGTTTCACTGGTAATTCTATAACCAGGAGTCATATTTGCTAACCGTCAGTTGCTAAAAGTTACTCTACCCCAAAGCGAAGTCTTCATGTCGATTTTCAATTTTTTCATAGACTGTTTCCCATTCCGGGTCCCCGGCGGGCCGTTTTCGAGCCTAAGTGTTGGAAAATCCTATGTTTTGGTCGTAATTCTCTAACCGGGAGTCCTATTTGCGAACCATCAGTTCCTACAAGTTACTCTACCAACGAGGGAAGTGCTAATGCTGGTTTTTTATTTTTTCGGTGGCCGTTTCCCATTTTGGACCCCCGGCGGGCCGTTTTCGAGCGTAAGTGTTGGAAAATCCAATGTTTCTCTCGTAATTCTCAAACCGGGAGTCCTATTTATGAACCGTCATTTCCAACAAGTTACTCTACCCTCGAGGGAAGTGCTCATGCCGGTTTCCAATTTTTCCCGAGGTCATTTCCCGTAATGGGCCCTCGGCGGGCCGTTTTCGAGTCTAAGTATTGGAAAATACCATGTTTCGCTAGTAATTATCTAACTGGGAGTCCTATTTGCGAACCGTCAGTTCCAACAAGTTACTCTACACTCAAGCGAGGTTCTCGTGCCGGTTTCCAGTTTCTCCCGCTGCCGTTTCCAATTCCAGTCCCATGGCGGGCCGTTTTCGAGCCTAATTGTTGGAAAATTAAATGTTTCGGTCGTAATTCTCTATCCGGGAGTCCTATTTGCGAACCGTAATTTCCTACAAGTTACTCTATCCTCGAGGGAAGTGTTCGTGCCGGTTTTCGATTTTAACGAGGCCCGTTTCCCATTTCGGACCCCCGGCTCGCCGTTTTCAAGCCTAAGTGTTGGAAAATACCAGGTTTCTCTTGTAATTCTCTGACCGTTGTCAACCGCCAGTTCCTACAAGTTACTCTACGCTCGAGCGAGGTGCACGTGCCGGTATCCATATTTCCCGCTCCCGTTTCCCGTTCCGGGCCTTCGGCGGGCCGTTTTTCGAGCCTACGTGTTGGAGAAAATCCTTTGTTTCGGTCATATTTCTCTAACCGGGGTTCCTCTTTGCGAACCGTCCGTCATACCAAGTTACTTCTACCATCGCAGGGAAGTGCTCGTGCCAGTTTCTAATTTTTTCGGGGGGCCGTTTCCCATCGCGGACCCCCGGCTGGCCGTTTTCGAGCTTAAGTGTTAAAAAATCCCATGTTTCGCTCGTAATTCTCTAACCGGGAGTCCTATTTGTGAATCGTTAGTTTCTACAAGTTACTCTACCCTCGAGCGATGTGCTCGTGCTGGTTTCCAATTTTTCCCGCAGCCATTTCCCATTACGGGCCCCCGGCTGGCCGTATTCGAGCCGAAGTGTTGGAAAATCCCATGTTTCGCTCGGAATTCTCTAACCGTTAGTCCTACTTGCGAACCGTCAATTCCTTCAAGATACTCTACCCTCGAGGGAAGTACTCGTGCCAGTTTTCAGTTTTACCCGCAGCCATTTCCGGTTCCGTGCCCCCGGCGGGCCGTTGTTTGGAGCCTAAGCGTTGGAAAATCCCTTGTTTCGCCCGTAATTCTCTAAGCAAGAGTCCTATTTGCGAACCGTCAGTTCCTAGAAGTTACTATAAACTCGAGCGAAGTATTCGTGCCAGTTTCTGATTTTTCCAGGGGTAGTTTCCCATTCCGGACCCACGGCGGGCCGTTTTCGAGTCCAAGTAATGGAAATCCCAATGTTTAACTCGTAATTCTCTAACCGGGAGTTCTATTTGCGAACAGTCATTTCCTACAACTAGTCTACCCTCGAGGGAAGTGCTCGTACCAATTTTGGATTTTTTCCGACGGCCGTTTCCCGTTTCGGGCCCCCGGCTGGCCGTTTTCGAGCCTTTAGGGCCTGGTTGGATGTGTGGTGAATTGAAGTATGGTGAGGTGAAGCATCCAATCAAGAGAGAATAAAATATCAGGTGTTTCGATAATGTTTTTTGTTTAGCTGTTTGGTATGGAATCTTTTTGACTTTTTGTTTATAAAAGTGAAATTTTTTTATCTTTAAGGGAAATAGTGGTTACTTTATTGACTTTTTTGTGGAAAAAGGTTTGATATGACCCATTGTACTTTATTGTCTGGATTCACCTCACTTCACTTCAACAAAGTAAGGTGCCAAACACCCCCTAAGTGTTGGAAAATCTAATGTTTCGGTTGTAATTCTCTAAACTAGGTGTCCTATTTACGAACCGTCGGTTCCTATCAGTTACACTACCCACGATGGAAGTGCTCGGGCGAGTTTCTGATTTTTCCCGCGGCCGTTTCCCGTTCCGTGCCCCCGGCGGGCCGTTTTTTAGCCTAAGCATTGGAAAATCCCATGTTTCACTCGGAATTCTCTAACCGGGAGTCTTATTTAAAAACCGTCAGTTCCTACCAGTTGCTCTAAACCCTCAAGCGAAGTACTCGTGCCGAATTTTTTATTTTGTTCGAGCCGTGTCCCGTTCCGGACCCCCGGCAGGCCGTTTTCGAGGCTAAGTGCTGGAAAATCCAATGTTTCGCTCGTAATTCTCTAACCGGGTGTCTTATTTGTGAACCGCCATTTCCTATTAGTTACTCTACCCTTGAGGGAAGTGGTCATGCCGGTTTTCATTTTTTTCGGGGGCCGTTTCCCTTTTCGGACAACCCGGTGAGCCGTTTTTTTGAGCCAAAGTGTTGGAAAATCCCATGTTTCTCTCATAATTCTCTAACCGGAGTCCTATTTACAAACCGCCATTTCCAACAATTTACTCTACCCTCGAGGGAAGTGCTTGTGCCGGTTTTCGACTTTTCACGAGGCTGTTACCCGTTCGGGCCCCCGACGGGCCGTTTTCGAGCAAATTGTTGGAAAATCCAATGTTTCGCTCATAATTCTCTAACCGGGAGTCCTATTTGCGAATCGTCATTTCCTACAAGTTACTCTACCCTTGAGAGAAGTGCTCATGCCAGTTTTTCAAGTTTAACGGGGGCCGGTTCCAATTCCGGACCCCCGGCAAGCCGTTTTCGAGCCTAACTATTGGAAACTCCCATGTTTCTCTTGTAATTCTCTAACCTTTGTGAAACCGTCAAATCCTACAAGTTACTCTACCCTCGAGCGAAGTGCTCATGCCGTTATCTGATATTTCCTGCTGCCGGTTCCCATTCCGGGCCTCCGGTGGGCCATTTTCGAGCCTAAGTGTTAGGAAAATCCTATGTTTCGTTCGTAATTCTCTAACCGGGATTCCTTATTGTGAACCGTCAGTTCCTACAAGTTAGTCTACCCTCAAAGGAAGTGCTCATGCCAGTTTCTGATTTTTCCAGGGGCCGTTTCCCATCCCGGACCCCCGGCCGGCCGTTTTCGAGCTTAAATGTTGGAAAATCCTATGTTTCGCTCGTAATTCTCTAACCGATAGTCCTATTTGTTAACCGTTAGTTCCTACAATTTACACTACCCTTGAGCGAAGTGCTCATGCTGGTTTCCATTTTTTCCCACGGCCGTTTCCCATTCCGGGCCCCCGGCAGGCAATTTTTCGAGCCGAACTGTTGGAAAATCTCATGTTTCGCTCGTAATTTCTAACCGGTAGTCCTATTTGCGAACAGTCATTTCCTACAATTACTCTACCCTCGAGGGAAGTCCTCGTACCAATTTTTGATTTTTCGGCGGCCGTTTCCCCATTCCGGTCACCGGCTGGCCGTTTTTGAGCATTAGGGCCCTGGTTTGGAATGTGTGGTGAATTATGAGGATTGTGAAGGTGAAGCATCAATCAAGAGAGAATAAAATATCAGGTGTTTTGATAATGTTTTTTTTTAGCTGTTTGGTATGGAATCTTTTTGACTTTTTGTTTATAAAAGTGGAATTTTTTGTCTTCAAGGGAAATATGGGGTTACCACCATTCACTTCAGACAAAGTAAGGGTGCCAAAACACCACCCTAAGTGTTGGAAAATCTTATGTTTTCGGTTTGTAATTCCTATACTAGGTGTCCTATTTTGCGAAACCGTCGGTTCAACTATCAGTTACACTACCCACGATGGAAGTGCTCGGGCTATTTTCTGATTTTTCACCCCCGCCGCCGTTTCCCGTTTCCGGTGCCCCCGGGGGCCGTTTTTTTAGCCTAAGCATTGGAAAAATCCCATTTTCACTCGTAATTCTCTAACCGCGGAGTCTTATTTTACGAACCGTCAGTTCCTACCAGTTGCTCTACCCTCAAGCGAAAGTACTCGTGCCGATTTTTATTTTGTTGGGGCCGTGTCCCGTTCCGGACCCCGGCGGGCCGTTTTCGAGCCTAAGTGCTGGAAAATCCAATGTTTCGCTCGTAATTCTCTAACCGGGTGTCTTATTTGCGAACCGTCATTTCCTATTAGTTACTCTACCCTCGAGGGAAGTGCTCATGCCGGTTTTCATTTTTTTCCGGGGGCCGTTTCCCTTTTCGGACACCCGGTGAGCCATTTTTCGAGCCAAAGTGTTGGAAAATCCCATGTTTCTCTCATAATTCTCTAACCGGGAGTCCTATTTACAAACCGCCATTTCCAACAAATTACTCTACCCTCGAGGGAAGTGCTTGTGCCGGTTTTTCGACTTTTCACGAGGCTGTTACCCGTTCCGGGCCCCTGACGGGCCGTTTTCGTGTAATTGTTGGAAAATCCAATATTTCGCTCATAATTCCTCTAACCGAGAGTCCTATTTGCGAACCGTCATTTCCTACAAGTTACTCTACCCTTGAGAGAAGTGCTCATGCCAGTTTTCAATTTTAACGGGGGGCGTTTCCGATTCCGGACCCCCGGCAAGCCGTTTTCGAGCCTAACTATTGGAAAAACCCATGTTTCTCTTCTAATTCTCTAACCTTTGTGAACCGTCAAGTCCTACAAGTTACTCAACCCTCGAGCGAAGTGCTTATGCCGTTATCCGATAATTCCTACTGCCGTTTCCCATTCCGGGCCTCCGGTGGGCCATTTTCGAGCCTAAGTGTTGGAAAATCCGATGTTTCGTTCGTAATTATCTAACCGGGATTCCTTATTGCGAACCATCAGTTCCTACAAGTTAGTCTACCCTCACAGGAAGTGCTCATGCCAGTTTCTGATTTTCCAGGGGCCGTTTCCCATCCCGGACCCCCGGCCGGTCGTTTTCGAGCTTAAATGTTGGAAAATCCTATGTTTCGCTCGTAATTCTCTAACCGAGAGTCATATTTGTTAACCGTTAGTTCCTACAATTTACTCTACCCTTGAGCGAAGTGCTCGTGCTGGTTTCCATTTTTTCCACCGGTCGTTTCCCATTCCGGGCCCCCGGCGGGCCATTTTCGAGCCGAACTGTTGGAAAATCTCATGTTTCGCTCGTAATTCTCTAACCGGTAGTCCTACTTGCGAACCGTCCGTTCCTATAAGTTACTCTACCCACGAGCGAAGTTCTCGTGCCGGTTTTTTATTTTTCCCGTGGCTATTTCCCGTTCCAGACCCCCGACGGGCCGTTTTGAGCCAAAGTGTTGGAAAGTCCCATGTTTCGCTCATAATTCTCTAACCGGGAGTCTTATTTATGAACCGTCACTTCCTACAAGTTACTCTATCCTGTAGGGAGGTGCTCGTGCCAGTATCAATTTTTCTAGGGGCCATTTCCTATTCCGGACCCCCGGCTGGCCGTTTTTGTTCCAAAGTGTTGGAAAATCCCATGTTTCGCTGGTAATTCTTTAACCAGGAGTCCTATTTGCAAACCGTCAGTTGCTAAAAGTTACTCTACCCCAAAGCGAAGTCCTCGTGTCAGTTTCCGATTTTTCCACAGACCGTTTCCCATTCCGGGTCCCTGGCGGGCCGTTTTCGAGCCTAAGTGTTGGAAAATCTTATGTTTCGGTCGTAATTCTCTAACCGGGAGTCCTAGTTGCGAACCGTCAGTTCCTACAAGTTACTCTACCAGCGAGGGAAGTGCTCGTGCCGGTTTTTTTATTTTTTCGGGGGCCGTTTCCCATTTCGGACCCCCGACGAGCCATTTTCGAGCCTAAGTGTTGGAAATCCAAAAGTTTCTCTCGTAATTCTCAAACCGAGAGTCCTATTTATGAACCGTCATTTCCAACAAGTTACTCTACCCTCGAGGGAAGTGCTCGTGCCGGTTTCCAATTTTTCCCGAGGTCATTTCCCGTTGTGGGTCCTCGGCGGGCCGTTTTCGAGTCTAAGTATTGGAAAATCCCATCTTTCGACGTAAACTATCTAACCGGGAGTCCTATTTGCGAACCGTCAGTTCCAACAAGTTACACTACACTCGAGCGAAGTTCTCGTGCCGGTTTCCAGTTTCTCCCGCTGCCGTTTCCAATTCCAGTCCCCCAGCAGGCCGTTTTCGAGCCTAATTGTTGGAAAATCAAATGTTTCGATCGTAATTCTCTAACCAGGAGTCCTATTTTCGAACAATAATTTCCTACAAGTTACTCTATCCTTGAGGGAAGTGCTCATGCCGGTTTTTCGATTTTAGCAGGGGCCGTTTCCCGTTCCGGACCCCCGGCTGGCCATTTTCGAGCCTAAGTGTTGGAAAATACCATGTTTCTCTCTAATTCTCTGACCGTTGTGAACCGCTAGTTCCTACAAGTTACTCTACGCTCGAGCGAGGTGCACGTGCCGGTATCCGATATTTCCCGCTCCCGTTTCCCGTTCCGGGCCTTCGGCGGGCCGTTTTCGAGCCTAAGTGTTGGAAAATCCTTTGTTTCGGTCATATTTCTCTAACCGGGGTTCCTATTTGCGAACCGTCAGTTCATACAAGTTACTCTACCATCGAGGGAAGTGCTCGTGCCAGTTTCTAATTTTTTCGGGGGGCCGTTTCCCATCGCGGACCCCCGGCTGGCCGTTTTCGAGCTTAAGTGTTGGAAAATCCCATGTTTCGCTCGGTAAATCTCTACCGGGAGTCCTATTTGTGAATCGTTAGTTTCTACAAGTTACTCTACCCTCGAGCGATGTGCTCGTGCCGGTTTCTGATTTTTCCCGCAGCCATTTCCCGTTCCGGGCCCCCGGCTGGCCGTATTCGAGCCGAAGTGTTGGAAAATCCCATGTTTCGCTCGGAATTCTCTAACCGTTAGTCCTACTTGCGAACCGTCAATTCCTTCAAGATACTCTACCCTCGAGGGAAGTGCTCGTGCCAGTTTTCAGTTTTACCCGCGGCCATTTCCCGTTCCGTTGCCCCCGGTGGGCCGTTTTGGAGCCTAAGCGTTGGAAAATCCCATGTTTCGCCCGTAATTCTCTAAGCGAGAGTCCTATTTGCGAACCATCAGTTCCTAGAAGTTACTCTAAACTCGAGCGAAGTGTTCGTGCCAGTTTTTGATTTTTCCGGGGCAGTTTCCCATTCCGGACCCACGGCGGGCCGTTTTCGAGTCCAAGTATTGGAAAACCCAATGTTTAACTCGTAATTCTCTAACCGGGAGTTCTATTTGCGAACAGTCATTTCCTACAATTACTCTACCCTCGAGGGAAGTGCTCATACCAATTTTTGATTTTTTCGGCGGCCGTTTCTCGTTCCGGGCCCCCGGCTGGCCGTTTTCAAGCCTTTAGGGCCTGGTTGGATGTGTGGTGAATTGAAGTATGGTGAGGTGAAGCATCAAATTAAGAGAGAATAAAATATCAGGTGTTTTGATAATGTTTTTTTTTTAACTGTTTGGTATGGAATCTTTTTGACTTTTTGTTTATAAAGTGGAATTTTTTTGTCTTTAACGGAAATAGGGGTTACTTTATTGACTTTTTTGTGGAAAAAGGGGGTTTGATATGACCCATTGTACTTATTGTCTGGATTCGACTCACTTCACTTCAACAAAGTAAGGTGCCAAACACCCCCTAAGTGTTGGAAAATCTAATGTTTTGGTTGTAATTCTCTAACTAGGTGTCCTATTTGCGAACCGTCGGTTCCTATCAGTTTACACTACCCACGATGGAAGTGCTCGGGCTATTTTCTGATTTTTCCCGCGGCCGTTTCCCGTTCCGTGCCCCCGGCGGGCGTTTTTTAGCCTAAGCATTGGAAAATCCCATGTTTCACTCGTAATTCTCTAACCGGGAGTCTTATTTACGAACCGTCAGTTCCTACCAGTTGCCTCTACCCTCAAGCGAAGTACTCGTGCCGATTTTCGATTTTGTGGGGCCGTGTCCCGTTCCGGAGCCCGGCGGGCCGTTTCGAGCCTAAGTGCTGGAAAATCCAATGTTTCGCTCGTAATTCTCTAACCGGGTGTCTTATTTGCGAACCGTCATTTCCTATTAGTTACTCTACCCTCGAAGGAAGTGCTCATGCCGGTTTTCATTTTTTCCGGGGGCCGTTTCCCTTTTCGGAGACCCGGTGAGCCATTTTCGAGCCAAAGTGTTGGAAAATCCCATGTTTCTCTCATAATTCTCTAACCGGGAGTCCTATTTACAAACCGCCATTTCGAACAATTTACTCTACCCTCGAGGGAAGTGCTTGTGCTGGTTTTCGACTTTTCACGAGGCTGTTACCCGTTCCGGGCCCACGACGGGCCGTTTTCGAGCAATTATTGGAAAATCCAATATTTCCCTCATAATTCTCTAACCAGGAGTCCTATTTGCGAACCGTCATTTCCTACAAGTTACTCTACCCTTGAGAGAAGTGCTCATGCCAGTTTTCAATTTTAACGGGGGCCGTTTCCAACTCCGGACCCCCGACAAGCCGTTTTCGAGCCTAACTATTGGAAAATCCATGTTTCTCTTCTAATTCTCTAACCTTTGTGAACCGTCAATTCCTACAAGTTACTCTACCCTCTAGCAAAGTGCTCATGCCGTTATCCGATATTTCCTGCTACCGTTTCCCATTCCGGGCCTCCGGTGGGCCATTTTCGAGCCTAAGTGTTGGAAAATCCTATGATTCGTTCGTAATTCTCTAACCGGGATTCCTTATTGCGAACCATCAGTTCCTACAAGTTAGTCTACCCTCAAAGGAAGTGCTCATGCTCGTAATTCTCTAACCGGTAGTCCTAGTTGCGAACCGTTCGTTCCTATAAGTTACTCTACCCACGAGCGAAGTTCTCATGCTGGTTTTCGATTTTTCCCGTGGCTGTTTCCCGTTCCAGACCCCCGACGGGTCGTTTTCGAGCCAAAGTGTTGGAAAGTCCCATGTTTTGCTCATAATTCTCTAACCGGGAGTCTTATTTATGAACCGTCACTCCCTACAAGTTACTCTATCCTGTAGGGAGGTGCTCGTGCCAGTATCAATTTTTCTAGGGGCCGTTTCCTATTCCGGACCCCCGGTTGGCCGTTTTTGTTCCAAAGTGTTGGAAAAATCCCATGTTTCGCTGGTATTTCTGTAACCAGGAGTCCTATTTGCAAACCGTCAGTTGCTAAAAGTTACTCTACCCAAAGCGAAGTTCTCGTGTCAGTTTCCAATTTTTCCACAGACCGTTTCCCATTCCGGGTCCCTGGCGGGCCGTTTTCGAGCCTAAGTGTTGGAAAATCTTATGTTTCAGTCGTAATTCTCTAACCGGGAGTCCTATTTATGAACCGTCATTTTCCAACATGTTACTCTACCCTCATGGGAAGTGCTCGTGCCGGTTTTCAATTTTTCCCGAGGTCATTTACCGTTGTGGGCCCTCGGCGGGCCGTTTTCGAGTCTAAGTATTGGAAAATCCCATCTTTCGCTCGTAATTATCTAACCGGGAGTCCTATTTGCAAACCGTCAGTTCCAACAAGTTACTCTGCACTCGAGCGAAGTTCTCGTGCCGGTTTCCGGTTTCTCCCGCTGCCGTTTCCAATTCCAGTCCCCCAGCGGGCCATTTTCGAGCCTAATTGTTGGAAAATCAAATGCTTCGGTCGTAATTCTCTAACCGGGAGTCTTATTTGCGAATAATAATTTCCTACAAGTTACTTTATCCTTGAGGGAAGTGCTCATGCCGGTTTTCGATTTTAGCAGGGGCCGTTTCCCGTTCCGGACCCCCGGCTGGCCATTTTCGAGCCTAAGTGTTGGAAAATACCATGTTTCTCTCGTAATTCTCTGACCGTTGTGAACCGCTAGTTCCTACAAGTTACTCTACGCTCGAGCGAGGTGCACGTGCCGGTTTCCGATATTTCCCGCTCCCGTTTCCCGTTCCGGGCCTCCGGCGGGCCATTTTCGAGCCTAAGTGTTGGAAAATCCTTTGTTTCGGTCAAATTTCTCTAACTGGGGTTCTATTTGCGAACCGTCAGTTCATACAAGTTACTCGACCATCGAGGGAAGTGCTCGTGCCAGTTTCTGATTTTTTCGGGGGGCCGTTTCCCATCGCGGACCCCCGGCTGGCCGTTTTCGAGCTTATGTGTTGGAAAATCCCATATTTCGCTCGTAATTCTCTAACCGGGAGTCCTATTTGTGAATCGTTAGTTTCTACAAGTTACTCTACCCTCGAGCGATGTGCTCGTGCCGGTTTCCAATTTTTCCCGCAGCCATTTCCCGTTCCGGGCCCCCGGCTGGCCGTTTTCGAGCCGAAGTGTTGGAAAATCCCATGTTTCGCTCGGAATTCTCTAACCGTTAGTCCTACTTGCGAACCGTCAATTCCTTCAAGATACTCTACCCTCGAGGGAAGTACTCGTGCCAGTTTTCAGTTTTACCCGCGGCCATTTCCCGTTCCGTGCCCCCGGCGGGCCGTTTTGGAGCCTAAGCGTTGTAAAATCCCATGTTTCGCCCGTAATTCTCTAAGCGAGAGTCCTATTTGCGAACCGTCAGTTCCTAGAAGTTACTCTAAACTCGAGCGAAGTGTTCGTGCCAGTTTTTGTTTTTCCGTGGGCAGTTTCCCATTCCGGACCCACGGTGGGCCGTTTTCGAGTCCAAGTATTGGAAAACCCAATGTTTAACTCGTAATTCTCTAACCGGGAGTTCTATTTGCGAACAGTCATTTCCTACAATTACTCTACCCTCGATGGAAGTGCTCGTACCAATTTTTGATTTTTTCGGCGGCCGTTTCCCGTTTTGGGCCCCCAGCTGGCCGTTTTCGAGCCTTTAGGGCCTGGTTGGCTGTGTGGTGAATTGAAGTATGGTGAGGTGAAGCATCAAATCAAGAGATAATAAAATATCAGGTGTTTTGATAATGTTTTTTTTTTTTAGCTGTTTGGTATGGAATCTTTTTGACTTTTTGTTTATAAAAGTGGAATTTTTTTGTCTTTAAGGGAAATAGGGGTTACTTTATTGACTTTTTTGTGGAAAAAGGGGGTTTGATATGACCCATTGTACTTTATTGTCTGGATTCACCTCACTTCACTTCAACAAAGTAAGGTGCCAAACACCCCCTAAGTGTTGGAAAATCTAATGTTTCGGTTGTAATTCTCTATCTAGGTGTCCTATTTGCGAACCGTCGGTTCCTATCAGTTACACTACCCACGATGGAAGTGCTCGGGCTAGTTTCTGATTTTTCCCGCGGCCGTTTCCCGTTCCGTGCCCCCGGCGGGCCGTTTTTTAGCCTAAGCATTGGAAAATCCCATGTGTCACTCGTAATTCTCTAACCGGGAGTCTTATTTACGAACCGTCAGTTCCTACCAGTTGCTCTACCCTCAAGTGAAGTACTCGTGCCGATTTTTTATTTTGTTGGGGCCGTGTCCCGTTCCGGACCCCCGGCGGGCCGTTTTCGAGCCTAAGTGCTGGAAAATCCAATGTTTCGCTCGTAATTCTCTAACCGGGTGTCGTATTTGCGAAATGTCATTTCCTATTAGTTACTCTACACTCGAGGGAAGTGCTCATGCCGGTTTTCATTTTTTCCGGGGGCCGTGTCCCGTTCCGGACCCCCGGCAGGCCGTTTTCGAGGCAAAGTGTTGGAAATCCAATGTTTCTCTCATAATTCTCTAACCGGGAGTCCTATTTACAAACCGCCATTTCCAACAATTTACTCTACCCTCGAGGGAAGTGCTTGTGCCGGTTTTCGACTTTTCACGAGGCTGTTACCCGTTCCAGGCCCCGGACGGGACCGTTTTCAACCAATTGTTGGAAAATCCAATTTTTCGCTCATAATTCTCTAACCGGGAGTCCTATTTGCAAACCGTCATTTCCTACAAGTTACTCTACCCTTGAGAGAAGTGCTCATGCCAGTTTTCAATTTTAACGGGGGCTGTTTCCAATTCCGGACCCCCGGCAAGCCGTTTTCGAGCCTAACTATTGGAAAATCCCATGTTTCTCTTCTAATTCTCTAACCTTTGTGAACCGTCAAATCCTACAAGTTACTCTACCCTCGAGCGAAGGGCTCATGCCGTTATCCGATATTTCCTGCTGCCGTTTCCCATTCCGGGCCTCCGGTGGGCCATTTCTCGAGCCTAAGTGTTGGAAAATCCTATGATTCGTTCGTAATTCTCTAACCGGGATTCCTTATTGCGAACCATCAGTTCCTACAAGTTAGTCAACCCTCAAAGGAGGCTCATGCAGTTTCTGAATTTTCCAGGGGCCGTTTCCAATCCCGGACCCCCGGCTGGCCGTTTTCGAGCTTAAATGTTGGAAAATCCTATGTTTCGCTCGTAATTCTCTAACCGAGAGTCCTATTTGTTAATCGTTAGTTCCTACAATTACTCTATCCTTGAGCGAAGTGCTCGTGCTGGTTTCCATTTTTTCCACCGGTCGTTTCCCATTCCGGGCCCCCGGCGGGCCATTTTCGAGCCGAACTGTTGGAAAATCTCATGTTTCGCTCGTAATTCTCTAACCGGTAGTCCTACTTGCGAACCGTCCGTTCCTATAAGTTACTCTACCCACGAGCGAAGTTCTCGTGCCGGTTTTTTATTTTTCCCGTGGCTATTTCCCGTTCCAGACCCCCGACGGGCCGTTTTCGAGCCAAAGTGTTGGAAAGTCCCATGTTTCGCTCATAATTCTCTAACGGGGAGTCTTATTTATGAACCGTCAGTTCCTACAAGTTACTCTATCCTGTAGGGAGGTGCTCGTGCCAGTATCAATTTTTCTAGGGGCCGTTTCCTATTCCGGACCCCCGGCTGGCCGTTTTTGTTCTAAAGTGTTGGAAAATCCCATGTTTCGCTGGTAATTCTTTAACCAGGAGTCCTATTTGCAAACCGTCAGTTGCTAAAAGTTACTCTACCCCAAAGCGAAGTCCTCGTGTCAGTTTCCGATTTTTCCACAGACCGTTTCCCATTCCGGGTCCCTGGCGGGCCGTTTTCGAGCCTAAGTGTTGGAAAATCTTATGTTTCGGTCGTAATTCTCTAACCGGGAGTCCTAGTTGCGAACCGTCAGTTCCTACAAGTTACTCTACCAACGAGGGAAGTGCTCGTGCCGGTTTTTGATTTTTTCGGGGGCCGTTTCCCATTTCGGACCCCCGGCGAGCCGTTTTCGAGCCTAAGTGTTGGAAAATCCAATGTTTCTCTCGTAATTCTCAAACCGGGAGTCCTATTTATGAACCATCATTTCCAACAAGTTACTCTACCCTCGAGGGAAGTGCTCGTGCCGGTTTCCAATTTTTCCCGAGGTCATTTCCCGTTGTGGGCCCTCGGCGGGCCGTTTTCGAGTCTAAGTATTGGAAAATCCCATCTTTCGCTCGTAATTATCTAACCGGGAGTCCTATTTGCGAACCGTCAGTTCCAACAAGTTACTCTACACTCGAGCAAAGTTCTCGTGCCGGTTTCCGGTTTCTCCCGTTGCCGTTTCCAATTCCAGTCCCCCAGCGGGCCGTTTTCGAGCCTAATTGTTGGAAAATCAAATGTTTCGGTCGTAATTCTCTAACCGGGAGTCCTATTTGCGAACAATAATTTCCTACAAGTTACTTTATCCTTGAGGGAAGTGCTCATGCCGGTTTTCGATTTTAGCAGGGGCCGTTTCTCGTTCGGACCCCCGGCTGGCCATTTTTAGCCTAAGTGTTGGAAAATACCATGTTTCTCTCGTAATTCTCTGACCGTTGTGAACCGCTAGTTCCTACAAGTTACTCTACGCTCGAGCGAGGTGCACGTGCCGGTTTCCGATATTTCCCGCTCCCGTTTCCCGTTCCGGGCCTCCGGCGGGCCGTTTTCAAGCCTAAGTGTTGGAAAATCCTTTGTTTTGGTCATATTTCTCTAACCGGGGTTCCTATTTGCGAACCATCAGTTCGTACAAGTTACTCTACCATCGAGGGAAGTGCTCGTGCCAGTTTTTGATTTTTTCGGGGGGCCGTTTCCCGTCGCGGACCCCCGGCTGGCCGTTTTCGAGCTTAAGTGTTGGAAAATCCCATGTTTCGCTCGTAATTCTCTAACCGGGAAACCTATTTGTGAATCGTTAGTTTCTACAAGTTACTCTACCCTCGAGCGATGTGCTCGTGCCGGTTTCCAATTTTTCCCGCAGCCATTTCCCGTTCCGGGCCCCCGGCTGGCCGTTTTCGAGTCGAAGTGTTGGAAAATCCCATGTTTCGCTCGGAATTCTCTAACTGTTAGTCCTACTTGCGAACCGTCAATTCCTTCAAGATACTCTACCCTCGAGGGAAGTACTCACGCCAGTTTTCAGTTTTACCCGCGGCCATTTCCCGTTCCGTGCCCCCGGCGGGCCGTTTTGGAGCCTAAGCGTTGGAAAATCCCATGTTTCGCCCGTAATTCTCTAAGCGAGAGTCCTATTTGCGAACCGTCAGTTCCTAGAAGTTACTCTAAGCTCGAGCGAAGTATTCGTGCCAATTTCTGATTTTTCCGGGGGCAGTTTCCCATTCTGGACCCACGGCGGGCCATTTTCGAGTCCAAGTATTGGAAAACCCAATGTTTAACTCGTAATTCTCTAACCGGGAGTTCTATTTGCGAACAGTCATTTCCTACAACTAGTCTACCCTCGAGGGAAGTGCTCGTACCAATTTTGGATTTTTTCGGCGGCCGTTTCCCGTTTCGGGCCCCCGGCTGGCCGTTTTCGAGCCTTTAGGGCCTGGTTGGATGTGTGGTGAATTGAAGTATGGTGAGGTGAAGCATCCAATCAAGAGAGAATAAAATATCAGGTGTTTCGATAATGTTTTTTGTTTAGCTGTTTGGTATGGAATCTTTTTGACTTTTTGTTTATAAAAGTGAAATTTTTTTATCTTTAAGGGAAATAGTGGTTACTTTATTGACTTTTTTGTGGAAAAAGGTTTGATATGACCCATTGTACTTTATTGTCTGGATTCACCTCACTTCACTTCAACAAAGTAAGGTGCCAAACACCCCCTAAGTGTTGGAAAATCTAATGTTTCGGTTGTAATTCTCTAACTAGGTGTCCTATTTGCGAACCGTCGGTTCCTATCAGTTACACTACCCACGATGGAAGCGCTCGGGCTAGTTTCTGATTTTTCCCGCAGCCGTTTCCCGTTCCGTTGCCCCCAGCGGGCCGTTTTTTAGCCTAAGCATTGGAAAATCCCATGTTTCACTCGTAATTCTCTAACCGGGAGTCTTATTTACGAACCGTCAGTTCCTACCAGTTGCTCTACCTTCAAGCGAAGTACTCGTGCCGATTTTTGATTTTGTTGGGGCCGTGTCCCGTTCCGGACCCCGGCGGGCCGTTTTCGAGCCTAAGTGCTGGAAAATCCAATGTTTCGCTCGTAATTCTCTAACCGGGTGTCTTATTTGCGAACCGCATTTCCTATTCCTTACTCTACACTCGAGGGAAGTGCTCATGCCGGTTTTCATTTTTTCCGGGGGCCGTTTCCCTTTTCGGACACCCGGTGAGCCGTTTTCGAGCCAAAGTGTTGGGAAGGCTTGCATCCTAATCTTCCAAAAAGAGTAATTACGACCATCAAACAGAGGTGCTTTCATATTCCCTGTATTGACTGCCATGTGATTTGACAAGAGATCTCCCTTAGCGTATTAAACTGATCAAGGGAGCCTCGCTCTGATACCAATTGTTGGATATCGCGATCACTGAGAGGGGGGGGGTGAATCAGTGATTTCTAAAAACAGGTCCAATTCAACAACAAAACAAGTCAAACCACACAATGACACCAGTTTTAACGTGGTTCACCAAAAGGCTACGTCCACGGATCAAAACCATCCGAACACCGATCAGGTACAGGTCTGAATATATTTAGTCGCACCAACGACAAAGAGCACCAACCCTTAGTTTCAGATAGCACCAACTATCTAGGAAGCACCGACTCCCTTTACAATTTATCTGCACCCACAGATAGGATCACCAAACCCCAAACACCAAGCACCAACTTGATGTATAAACAGAATAGAAGATAAACTCTGTCTACAGCCCTTCCCCTCTACAATTCTCTCTCTCTCAATCCCTTACAAATTGAAATCTAAAGCATAAAGAGAGACACTTAACTCATGGACGAATCACCATCTTCAAGAGCATAATCTCGTCCACAATTGCTGTAGAAAACGTCTGATAATGCAGCAACACAGCAACACAGCACTCTCTCCTCTCTTCTCTTCTCCTCTTTTCTCTTCTCTTCTGGTCTCTTTTTGGTGTATCTTTAGAACGACCCATACATGCCTTTTTATAGGTTATGTTAACCCTTAATTGTATTCAAAACAGGCTACAATTCGTTTAGAAAGAGTCCCAAACGAAATAGAAAAGAATGCTGAATTTTCGTGCTAGACTTCTGTTTCTGCGCAACTCTGATTCCCGTGCTCGGTCGACATCCTGGCGTGCTCGGTCGACATCATACACTGTCTGGAATCAGACAACTTTCGTGCTCGGTCGACATCCTGGGGTCCCGGTCGACCGAAGACACACTGTGTCACGAAAATAACTGAGAGGTGCCTGAAACTTTTTCTGCAGGTTTCTCTTTGCTCGGTCGACCGCATGGGGTGCCCGGTCGACCGGCCACTCTGCTTCAGGAATTCTGAATTCCTGACTGTTTCAATTCTGATTCTTCTTTTCAGCTCTATTTCCATTCTGATTTCCATCTGATTTCCATTGCATAGTTGAGCTTCATCCTCTCATCATGTTGACATGGATTGACAACAATTACAACCTTAAATCATGATTACCATTCAAATCATTGAAAGCTTCTTCAAATTATAACAATCTCCCCCTTTTGGATTGTTGTCAACTTTAACAACTTTGCCAACATGCTAACAACTCTTCAACTCTTTCAACTCTAGCTTGCAGCTCTTCCAAGTTCTTTTCAACACTCACTTGGAACCAATTCTGAAATTCTGAAATAACAACCATGCACTGTCAACAATCTCCCCCTAGCTTTCATAGCATAACATCTCTCCTTGCTATTATAGCATAACATCTCTCCTTGCTATTATAGCATAACATCTCTCCCACTTTGACAACAAGTCCAAAGGGACCAAACCGAGGAGCGAATAGGATATTCAATGAATGCATTGCTCCCCCTTTCAAGCACAACTCCTACGGTTTAGGAGAGTGAGTAACTCCTAACTTTTTTCCGGAGATACTCGAAGACTTCCTTTGGCAGAGGTTTCGTGAAAATATCAGCCACTTGCTCAGTTGTTGGAACATATTCCAACTTGACCTCTCCATCAGCAACTTTATCTTTAAGAAAATGATAACGAATTGCTACATGCTTTGTTCGAGAGTGCTGAACAGGATTCTTAGATATATGAATTGCACTCGTGTTGTCACATAGGATCGGTTGTAGGATCCGTTGTCGGAACTCCTAGATCAGAGAGCATTTGCCGCATCCATAACCACTTGCGTACAACAAGTTGCCGCTGCAATATATTCCGCTTCTGCTGTCGAAAGGGATACTGAGTCTTGCTTCTTACTATGCCAAGCAACTAATCTTTCTCCAAGATAAAATGCGCCGCCGCTAGTACTCTTGCGATCATCTACGCATCTAGCCCAATCGGCATCAGAATATGCAACAAGAGTGAAGGATTTTCCTTTGGGATACCATATACCAAGCTCCATAGTACCTTTTAGATATCGAAAGATTCTTTTCACTGCTGTAAGGTGCGTTTCAGTTGGTGCTGCTTGAAACGTGCAACCATACATACTGCTTGTAGAAGATCTGGTCTTGTAGCAGTTCAAGTAGAGCAAGCTTCCTATCATAGAGCGATAGGTGGTATGATCAACGGACGAGGCCTTATCATCTTTGCTAAGCTTCGTGTTCGTTGACATTGGTGTGCTCACTGGCTTGCTGTCTTCCATATTGAACCGTTTCAGCATTTCCTTGATGTATTTCATCTGTGATATGAAGATACCATGTTTCAGCTGCTGAACTTGTAAACCAAGGAAGAACTTTAGTTCTCCAAGCATCGACATTTCAAATTCTTTCTTCATCTCTTCAGCAAAATTCCTGCACATTTCTTCATCATTGCCACCAAAGATTATGTCATCGACATAAACAATGACAACAAGCTGTTTGCTCAACTTTGTTTTGACATAAAGATTGCTATCAACCATTCCTTTTCCAAAACCGATCTTGCGGAGATAGAGATCCAGCCTTGCATACCATGCCTTGGCGCTTTTTCAGTCCATAAAGAGCCTTTTTCAACTTGCACACTAGATCTGAATTTTTGTTGATGAGAAAAACCATCAGGTTGCTCAATGTAGACCTCTTCTTCAAGTAAACCATTCAAGAAAGCTGACTTTACGTCCATCTGAAATACCTTGAAGGTTTTGTATGCTGCCAATGCAAGAAACATACGAATAGCTTCCAGACGAGCCACCGGTGCAAAGGTCTCTTCAAAATCTATGCCTTCAACTTGAGCATAGCCTTTACAAACCAACCTTGCTTTGTTTCTAATGACTTGACCATCTTCATTCAGCTTATTCCGAAAGACCCTTTTAGTACCAATAACATTCTTATCAGTAGGTCTAGGAACAAGTTCCCATGTGGAGTTCTTCTCAATTTGCTCCAACTCCTCATGCATAGCTTTCAACCAACTTTCATCGAGACTGGCTTCAGCCACAGTCTTGGGTTCAATGGTGGACACAAGTGAGTAATTGCTAACTACACTTTGTCTAGTTTGAACGCCTGCCTTAGGATCTCCAATGATTTGATCCTTAGGGTGTTGCTCTACCCAAGTGCTGTGCTTCTTAGGTGTAGTATCTTCTGAGTCATCCTTTGATTTCTCATAATCATTAGATTCAGCCATCTCATCATCAATCTCACTCGAGTCCTCATAAACTGGACTGTCATTATGAGTTGCATTCTTTGATTCAATATTCTCATCTATTCTCACATCAGCACTTTCTATGATTTTTCTGGTTCTTTTGTTAAGACACCTATATGCCTTGCTAGTAGAGGAGTAACCCAGAAATATACCTTCGTCAGCTCTTTCTTCAAATTTGCCCGGGTTTTGTTCGAGCCGCTTGATGTAACACTTGCTGCCGAAGACTCTGAAGTGCTTGACTGTTGCTTTTCTTCCAAACCATAGCTCATAGGGAGTTTTGACTTCATGTGGCCTGATCAAGCATCGATTTTGAATGTATACAGCCGTATGAATTGCCTCTTTCCAATACTTGTCAGCCATCTTGCTTTCACTTAGCATCGTACGAGCCATCTCTTGTACGGTGCGATTCTTCCGTTCCACAACTCCATTTTGCTGTGGAGTTCTAGGGGCTGAGTACTGTCTTTGAATGCCATGATGTTCACAATATTTAGTGAACTCTTCAGATGTGAACTCGCCTCCACGATCAGACCTTAAAATCTTGATACGTTTTTCCAATTGATTTTCAACCTGTGCTTTAAACACTTTAAAACGATCAAGTGCTTGATGCTTATGCTTAAGAAACAATACCCATGTCATACGAGTATAATCATCAATGCATAACATGAAATACTTATCTCCATTGGTGCTTTGAGTTCGCATCGGTCCACAGAGATCAGTGTGCACTAGCTCAAGAGGTTTCTTGGAATGATGCTCCTTTGACTTGAACATAACCCTCGTTTGCTTTCCCTTTTGGCAAGAGTCGCAAATGGGATTGGAAGGCTTTTCAACTGTAGACATGCCTCTTACAGCCTTTGAATTGCAAATCTTTGACATGTTATCAAAGCTTAGATCCCCAAGGCGTTTGTGCCACAACCAACTTTCCTCAGTCCGACTCATCAAGCAGGTCTTTTCAGCGCCATCTGACAATGTATAGAGATTTCCAGCAGTTCTTGATCCAGTTGCCACTGTTTTGCCGTTGCTACTTTTCTTGATGGCAAACCCATTCTTTGTGAAGATAACTTCGTGACCCTTGTCACAGATCTGGCTCACACTAAGCAGGTTGTGTCTCAATCCAGACACATATAAGACTTCTTCCGATCTGATCTTGTTTGCCATAAGCTGAATAACACCTTTTCCGCAGATTTTGGCACCATCATTGTTGCCAAACTTCACTGAACCGCCTTCATAGTGCTGTAATTTGATGAATTTCTCTTTATCACCAGTCATATGGCTTGAACAACCACTATCAAGGACCCATGGTGCTGCCTTCTTTTGTGCATTGAATGCCATTTGCACAATGAGAGATTCTTTGGGACTTTCTACACTTTGCTTTGCTCTCCAAGCCTTGACTAACTTGGGTTTCTTTTCAACCTGAAATTTGTTAGCAATATGCAACCTACAATCCCTAGCCAAGTGTCCATAATTATAGCACTTATGGCACTCAATTTTGTGGCTACTTAAGATTGAAAAAGGGTTCCTGGTCACAAGTGAGCTGTATTGCACATAGAATTTGCAATCGTCTCTTTTATGTCCAAACATATTACAATGAAAGCAATAACCATAGAATTTGTATCTTCTTTGTGGCTGGTTAGTCTTCATTACCTTTCTAACAGGAATGGACTCCTTTCTAGGTTGAGTGGGCTTCATAGAGTTAGAAGGTGCAGTGACTTGCTTCACAAACTCTTTCTTTTCAGGAGGTGCAATCTTAGAGGATTCACCTTTCTCAAATCCTAGACCAAATCTGAAGTGGGCAGGTCTTTGAACTTTCAGTAGTTCATCGAGTTTCATAGTCCCTTCAATCGCTTGGAGCGCTTTGAGTTTTTTGCTATTTTCCAAATTTTCAGCCTTTGCTCTAGCGATCTCAGTTTCAAGTTTCATAGCCTCTTCCTTTTTGATACTTATTTGGTTTTCAAGGACTTCTACCATTCTTTTATATTCTTCTACTTGAGTTTTCAAAGCAATAATAGAACTTTCAGATTCATGGAGAAGTTTCAGATTTTTCTTACTTGTTTTGCGTTCCATGCTAAGCTCCTCAAGCGGCTATGAGTTCCTCTTCAAGATTGACTTCAGCCTCCTCTTCCTCTTCCGGATCTAGCTCTTCTTCTTCTTCAACAGTGACCATGAAGAGAGCTTCGGTTGATTCATCATCGTCTGAAGATTCAGACGTGCTGTCATCTTGTTGACATAGAAAGTTTTTAGCTTTGCCTCTTTTTCTGAAATTTCTCTTTCCTTTACTCTTTTCAGCATAAGAGTCATTATCATTGTCTTCTTTTAGCAGACACTTCGCAGCAAAGTGACCAACACCTCCACAATTGAAGCATTTAAAGGGTAGCTTCCCTTTGTACTTGCCATTGCTTCCTTTCTTCAACTTTCTAACAAATTGAGCCTCAAGCTCATCATCATCAGAATCAACATCATAACCAGCAGTCTCTTTTGCCTTTTTCTGAACTTTGAAGGCCGCTTCTTTATCAGATGAAGACGTCTTTCCTATGCGCATCTCATAGGCAGTTAGAGAACCATGTAATTCATCCATGGAAAATGCATTCAGATCTTTGGCTTCTTCGATGGCTGAGACTTTTGAATCAAACCGGGGAAGAAGAGATCTTAGAACCTTTTTGACGATGACCGGCTCTTTAATCTCCTCCCCTAGTCCACGAATGTCATTCGTGACTTCATTCACTCGTTGCATATACGAGTCAATATTATCGCTTTCCTCCATGCGAAGAGACTCGAATTGAGAGCGATGAGTTTGCAATTTGGCTTCTTTAATCTTCTCATCACCTTCATGTATGCTTTGCAACTTGTCCCAAATTTCCTTGGCTGTTTTGCATGCAATTACTTTGACAAGCTCGCTGTCCACAAGGCCACTAAAGAGTGCATTCTGCGCCTTGGAGTCGTTGTCTGCCAACTTCTTCGATGCAGTATCATTGGGTACGGTGGCAGCATTGTAACCGGCTCTGACAGCCTCCCAAACATCATAGCCAAGATATTTGATGAAGGCTTGCATCCTAATCTTCCAAAAAGAGTAATTAGAACCATCAAACAGAGGTGCTTTCATATTCCCTGTATTGACTGCCATGTGATTTGACAAGAGATCACCCTTAGCGTATTAAACTGATCAAGGGAGCCTCGCTCTGATACCAATTGTTGGATATCGCGATCACTGAGAGGGGGGGTGAATCAGTGATTTCTAAAAACAGGTCCAGTTCAACAACAAAACAAGTCAAACCACACAATGACACCAGTTTTAACGTGGTTCACCAAAAGGCTACGTCCACGGATCAAAACCGTCCGAACACCGATCCGGTACAGGTCTGAATATATTTAGTCGCACCAACGACAAAGAGCACCAACCCTTAGTTTCAGATAGCACCAACTATCTAGGAAGCACCGACTCCCTTTACAATTTATCTGCACCCACAGATAGGATCACCAAACCCCAAACACCAAGCACCAACTTGATGTATAAACAGAATAGAAGATAAACTCTGTCTACAGCCCTTCCCCTCTACGATTCTCTCTCTCAATCCCTTACAAATTGAAATCTAAAGCATAAAGAGAGACACTTAACTCATGGACGAATCACCATCTTCAAGAGCATAATCTCGTCCACAATTGCTGTAGAAAACGTCTGATAATGCAGCAACACAGCAACACAGCACTCTCTCCTCTCTTCTCTTCTCTCTTTTCTCTTCTCTTCTGGTCTCTTTTTGGTGTATCTTTAGAACGACCCATACATGCCTTTTTATAGGTTATGTTAACCCTTAATTGTATTCAAAACAGGCTACAATTCGTTTAGAAAGAGTCCCAAACGAAATAGAAAAGAATGCTGAATTTTCGTGCTAGACTTCTGTTTCTGTGCAACTCTGATTCCCGTGCTCGGTCGACATCCTGGCGTGCTCGGTCGACATCATACACTGTCTGGAATCAGACAACTTTCGTGCTCGGTCGACATCCTGGGGTCCCGGTCGACCGAAGACACACTGTGTCACGAAAATAACTGAGAGGTGCCTGAAACTTTTTCTGCAGGTTTCTCTTTGCTTGGTCGACCGCATGGGGTGCCCGGTCGACCGACCACTCTGTTTCAGGAAATCTGAATTCCTGACAGTTTCAATTTTGATTCTTCTTTTCAGCTCTATTTCCATTCTGATTTCCATCTGATTTCCATTGCGTAGTTGAGCTTCATCCTCTCATCATGTTGACATGGATTGACAACAATTACAACCTTAAACCATGATTACAATTCAAATCATTTAAAGCTTCTTCAAATTATAACAACAAGTTACTCTACCATCGAGGGAAGTGCTCGTGCCAGTTTCTGATTTTTTCAGTGGGCCGTTTCCCATCGCGGACCCCCGGCTGGCCATTTTCGAGCTTAAGTGTTGGAAAATCCCATGTTTCGCTCGTAATTCTCTAACCGGGAGTCCTATTTGTGAATCGTTAGTTTCTATAAGTTACTCTACCCTCGAGCGATGTGCTCGTGCCGGTTTCCAATTTTTCCCGCAGCCATTCCCCTTTCCGGGCCCCCGGATGGCCGTTTTCGAGCCGAAGTGTTGGAAAATCCCATGTTTCGCTCGGAATTCTCTAACCGTTAGTCCTACTTGCGAACCGTCAATTCCTTCAAGATACTCTACCCTCGAGGGAAGTACTCGTGCCAGTTTTCAGTTTTACCCGCGGCCATTTCCCGTTCCGTGCCCCCGGCGGGCCGTTTTGGAGCCTAAGCGTTGGAAAATCCCATGTTTCGCCCGTAATTCTCTAAGCGAGAGTCCTATTTGCGAACCGTCAGTTCCTAGAAGTTACTATAAACTCGAGCGAAGTATTCGTGCCAGTTTCTGATTTTTCCAGGGGTAGTTTCCCATTCTGGACCCACGGCGGGCAGTTTTCGAGTCTAAATATTTGAAAACCCAATGTTTAACTCGTAATTCTCTAACCGGGAGTTCTATTTGCGAACAGTCATTTCCTACAATTACTCTACCCTCGAGGGAAGTGCTCGTACCAATTTTTGATTTTTTCGGCGGCCGTTTCCCGTTTCGGGCCCCCTGTTGGCCGTTTTCGAGCCTTTAGGGCCTGGTTGGATGTGTGGTGAATTGAAGTATGGTGAGGTGAAGCATCAAATCAAGAGAGAATAAAATATCAGGTGTTTTGATAAAGTTTTTTGTTTAGCTGTTTGCTATGGAATCTTTTTGACTTTTTGTTTATAAAAGTGGAATTTTTTTATCTTTAAGGGAAATAGTGGTTACTTTATTGACTTTTTTGTGGAAAAAGGGGGTTTGATATGACCCATTGTACTTTATTATCTGGATTCACCTCACTTCACTTCAACAAAGTAAGGTGCCAAACACCCCCGTGTTAGAAAATCTAATATTTCGGTTGTAATTCTCTAACTAGGTGTCCTATTTGCGAACCGTCGGTTCCTATCAGTTACACTACCCATGATGGAAGTGCTCGGGCTAGTTTCTGATTTTTCCCGCGGCCGTTTCCCGTTCCGTGCCCCGGCGGGCCGTTTTTTAGCCTAAGCATTGGAAAATCCTATGTTTCACTCGTAATTCTCTAACCGGGAGTCTTATTTACGAACCGTCAGTTCCTACCAGTTGCTCTACCCTCAAGCGAAGTACTCGTGCCGATTTTTGATTTTGTTGGGGCCGTTTCCCGTTCCGGACTCCCGGCGGGCCGTTTTCGAGCCTAAGTGCTGGAAAATCCAATGTTTCGCTCGTAATTCTCTAACTGGGTGTCTTATTTGCAAACCGTCATTTCCTATTAGTTACTCTACCCTCGAGGGAAGTGCTCATGCCGGTTTTCATTTTTTCCGGGGGCCGTTTCCCTTTTCGGACACCCGGTGAGCCGTTTTCGAGCCAAAGTGTTGGAAAATCCCATGTTTCTCTCATAATTCTCTAACCGGGAGTCCTATTTACAAACCGCCATTTCCAACAATTTACTCTACCCTCGAGGGAAGTGCTTGTGCCGGTTTTCGACTTTTCACGAGGCTGTTACCCGTTCCGGGCCCCCGACGGGCCGTTTTCGAGCAATTGTTGGAAAATCCAATGTTTTGCTCATAATTCTCTAACCGGGAGTCCTATTTGCGAACCGTCATTTCCTACAAGTTACTCTACCCTTGAGAGAAGTGCTCATGCCAGTTTTCAATTTTAACGGGGGCCGTTTCCGATTCCGGACCCCCGGCAAGCCGTTTTCGAGCCTAACTATTGGAAAATCCCATGTTTCTCTTCTAATTCTCTAACCTTTGTGAACCGTCAAATCCTACAAGTTACTCTACCCTCGAGCGAAGGGCTCATGCCGTTATCCGATATTTCCTGCTGCCGTTTCCCATTCCGGGCCTCCGGTGGGCCATTTTCGAGCCTAAGTGTTGGAAAATCCTATGTTTCGTTCCTAATTCTCTAACCGGGATTCCTTATTGCGAACCATCAGTTCCTACAAGTTAGTCTACCCTCAAAGGAAGTGCTCATGCCAGTTTCTGATTTTTCCAGGGGCCGTTTCCCATCCCGGACCCCCAGCTGGCCGTTTTCGAGCTTAAATGTTGGAAAATCCTATGTTTCGCTCGTAATTCTCTAACCGAGAGTCCTATTTGTTAACCGTTAGTTCCTACAATTTACTCTACCCTTGAGCGAAGTGCTCGTGCTGGTTTCCATTTTTTCCCGCGGCCGTTTCCCATTCCGGGCCCCCGGCGGGCCATTTTCGAGCCGAACTGTTGGAAAATCCCATGTTTCGCTCGTAATTCTCTAACCGGTAGTCCTACTTGCGAACCGTAATTTTCTACAAGTTGCTTTATCCTCGAGGGAAGTGCTCGTGCCGGTTTTCGATTTTAGCAGGGGCCGTTTCCCATTTCGGACCCCCGGCTCGCCGTTTTCAAGCCTAAGTGTTGGAAAATACCATGTTTCTCTCGTAATTCTCTTACCATTGTGAACCGCCTGTTCCAACAAGTTACTCTACGCTCGAGCGAGGTGCATGTGCTAGTAGCCAATTTTTCCCGCTCCCGTTTTCCATTCCCGGCCTCCGGCGGGCCGTTTTCAAGCCTAAGTGTTGGAAAATCCTTTGTTTCGATCGTATTTCTCTAACCGGGATTCCTATTTGCGAACCGTCAGTTCATACAAGTTACTCTACCACCGAGGGAAGTGCTCGTGCAAGTTTCTGATTTTTTCAGGGGGCCGTTTCCCATCCCGGACCCCCAACTGGCCGTTTTCGAGCTTAAGTGTTGGAAAATCCCATGTTTCGCTCGTAATTCTCTAACCGGGAGTCCTATTTGCGAATCGTTAGTTTCTACAAGTTACTTTACCCTCGAGCGAAGTGCTCATGCCGGATTCCAATTTTTCCCGCGGCCATTTCCCGTTCCCGGCCCCCGACGGACCGTTTTCGAGCCGAAGTGTTGGAAAATCCCATGTTTCGCTCGTAATTCTCTAACCGCTAGTCCTACTTATGAACAGTCAATTCCTCCAAGATACTCTACCCTCAAGCGAAGTACTCGTGCCAGTTTTCAGTTTTTCCAGCGGCCATTTCCCGTTCCGTGCCCCTGGCGGGCCGTTTTGGAGCCTAAGCGTTGGAAAATCCAATGTTTCACCCGTAATTCTCTAAGCAGGAGTCCTATTTGTGAACCGTCAGTTCCTACAAGTTACTCTAAACTCGAGCAAAGTGCTCGTGCCGGTTTCTGATTTTTCCGGGGGCAGTTTCCCATTCCGGACCCACGGTGGGCCATTTTCGAGTCTAAGTATTGGAAAACCCAATGTTTAACTCGTAATTCTCTAACCGGATGTCCTATTTGCAATAGTCATTTCCGACAAGTTACTCTACCCTCGAGGGAAGTTCTCGTTCCAGTTTCTGATTTTTCCGGCGGCCGTTTCCCTTTTCGTGCCCCCGGCGGGCCGTTTTTTTGCCTTGGAAAATCCCATTTTTAGTCGTAATTCTCTAACCGGGAGTCCTATTTGCGAACCGTCAGTTCCAAAAAGTTACTCTACACTCGAGCGAAGTGCTCGTGCCGGTTTCCGATTTCTCCCACGGCCGTTTCCCGTTCCGTGCCCCCGGCGGGCCCTTTTTTAGCGTTGGAAAATCCCAATTTTCGCTCCTAATTCTCTAACCGGGAGTCCTATTTGCGAACCGTCAATTCCTACAAGTTACTCTACCCTCAAGCGAAGTGCTTGTTCCGGTTTCCAAGTTCTCCCGCGGCCGTTTCTCATTCTGGGCACACGTCTTGCCGTTTTCGAGCCTAAGTGTTGGAAAATCCCACGTTTCGCTCGAAATTCTCTAACCGAGAATCCTAGTTGTGAACCGTCAGTTCCAACAAGTTACTCTACACTCGAGCGAAGTGCTTGTGCTGGTTTTCAATTTCTCCTGCTGCCGTTTCCCGTTCCGGGCCCTCGGCGGGCCGTTTTCGAGTCTAAATATTGGAAAATCCCATGTTTCGCTTGTAATTCTCTAACCGGGAGTCCTATTTGTGAACCGTCAATTCCAACAGGTTACTCTACACTCGAGCGAAGTGCTTATACTGGTTAACAATATTTCTCGCGGCCGTTTCCCGTTTCGGGCCCCCGGCGTGCCATTTTCGAGCTTAATTGTTGGAAAATCCCATGTTTCGCTCGAAATTCTCTAACCGGGAGTCCTAGTTGTGAACCGTCATTTCCAACAAGTTACTCTACACTCGAGCGAAGTGCTCGTGCCGGTTTCCGATTTCTCCTGCGGCCGTTTCCCATTCCGGGCCCTCGGCGGGCCCTTTTCGAGTCTAAGTATTAGAAAATCCCATGTTACGCTCGTAATTATCTAACCGGGAGTCCTATTTGCGAACCGTCAGCTCCAACAAGTTACTCTACACTTGAGCGAATTGCTCGTGCCGGTTTCCGATCTCTCCCGCGGCCGTTTCCAGTTCCGGTCCCCCGGCGGGCCATTTTCGAGCCAAATTGTTGGAAAATAATATGTTTTGGTGGTAATTCTCTAATCGGGAGTCCTATTTGCGAACCGTCAGTTCTTACAAGTTACTCTACCCACGAGGGAAGTGCTCATGCAGGTTTTTGATTTTTCCAGGGGCCGTTTCCCGTTCCGGACCCCCGGCGGGCCGTTTTCGAGCCTAAGTGTTGGAAAATCCCATGTTTCACTAGTAATTCTATAACCGGGAGTCCTATTTGCGAACCGTCAGTTCCTACCAGTTACTCTACCCTCGAGCGAAGTACTCGTACCGGTTTCCTATTTTTCCAGCGGCCGTTTCCCTGATCCGTGCCCCCGGCGGGCCATTTTCGAGCCTAAGCGTTAGAAAATCCCATGTTTCGCTAGTAATTCTCTAACTGGGAGTCCTATTTGTGAACCGTTAGTTCCTACAAGTTACTCTATCCTCGAGCGAAGTGGTCGTGCTGGTTTCCTATTTTTCCCACAAATGGTTCCATTTCCGGGCCCCCGGCGGGCCATTTTCAAGCCTAAGTGTTAGAGAATCCCATGTTTCGTTCGTAATTCTCTAACCGTGTGTCCTATTTCCGAAGCGTCATTTCCTACAAGTTACTCTACCCTCGAGCGAAGTGCTCGTGCCAGTTCCCGATTTTTTCCTGTAGCCGTTTCCCATTCTGTGCCCCCGGCGGGCTGTTTTTTAGCGTTGGAAAATCCCATATTTCGCTCGTAATTCTCTAACCGGGAGTCCTATTTGCGAACCGTCTGTTCCAATAATTTACTCTACACTCGAGCGATGTGCTCGTGCCCATTTTCGATTTCTCCCACGCCCGTTTCCCTGATCCGGGCCCCCGGCGGGCCGTTTTCGAGCCTAAGCATTAGAAAATCCCATGTTTCGCTAGTAATTCTCTAACCGGGAGTCCTATTTGTGAACCGTTAGTTCGTACAAGTTACTTTATGCTCAAGCGAAGTGGTCATGTAGGTTTCCGATTTTTCCCGTAGATGTTTCCCGTTCAGGGCCCCCGGCGGGCCGTTTTCAAGCCTAAGTGTTAGAGAATCCCATGTTTCGTTCGTAATTCTCTAACCGTGAGTCCTATTTCTGAACCGTCATTTCCTATAAGTTACTCTACCCTCGAGGGAAGTGCTCATGCCAGTTACCGATTTTTCCCACCATCGTTTCCCGTTCCGTGCCCTCGGCGGGCGTTTTTTGAGCCTAAGCGTTGAAAAATCCTATGTTTCGCTTGTAATTCTCTAACCGGGAGTCCTATTTATGAACCGTCACTTCCTACCAGTTACTCTACCCTTAAGCGAGGTGCTTGTGCCAGTTTTTGATTTTTCCCATGGCCGTTTCCATTCCGTGCACCTAGTGGTCCGTTTTCGAGCCTAAACGTTGAAAAATCCTATGTTTTGCTAGACATTCTCTAACCGGGAGTCCTATTTGGGAACCGAGAGTTCCAACAAGTTACTCTACCCTCGAGCGAAGTGCTCATGCCGGTCCCCGATTTTTTCCTACGGCCATTTCCTGTTCCGTGCCCCCGGCGGGCAGTCTTTTAGCATTGGAAAATCCCATATTTCGCTCATAAATCTCTAGCCGGGAGTCCTATTTACGAACCGTCAGTTACAACAAGTTACTCTACAATCGAGCGAAGTGCTCGTGCCGGTTTTCGATTTCTGTCGCTGCCGTTTCCCGTTCCGGGCCCTCAGCGGGCCGTTTTCGAGTCTAAATATTGGAAAATCTCATGTTTCGCTCATAATTCTTTAATCACGCGTCCTATTTGCGAACCATCAGTTCCTACAAGTTACTCTACCCCCGAGCAAGGTGTTTGTGCCGGTTTCCAATTTTTCCCACGGCCGTTTCCCGTTCTGAGCCCTCAACGGGCCGTTTTCGAGTCTAAGTATTGGGAAATCCCATGTTTTGCACGTAATTCTCTAACCAGGAGTCCTATTTGCGAAATGTCAGTTCCTACAAGTTACACTACCCACGAGGGAAGTGCTCGTGCAGGTTTTTGATTTTTCCAGGGGCCGTTTCCCGTTTCGGACCCCCGGCGGGCCATTTTCGAGCCTATGTGTTGGAAAATCCCATGTTTCACTAGTAATTCTCTAATCGGGAGTCCTATTTGCGAACCGTCAATTCCTACCAGTTACTCTACCCTCGAGCGAAGTGCTCGTACAGATTTCCCATTTCTCCCACCAACGTTTCCCAGGTCCATGCCCGCGGCGGGCCGTTTTCGAGCCTAAGCGATAGAAAATCCCATGTTTCACTAGTAATTCTCTAACCAGGAGTCCTATTTGCGAACCGTTAGTTCCTACAAGTTACTCTATCCTCGAGCTAAGTGGTCATGCTGGTTTTCGATTTTTCCCGTGAATGTTTCCCGTTCCGAGCCCCCGGCGGGTCATTTTCAAGCCTAAGTGTTAGAGAAACCCATGTTTCGTTCGTAATTCTCTAACCGTGAGTCCTATTTCCGAACCGTCATTTCCTACAAGTTACTCTACCCTCGAGCGAAGTGCTCGTGCCGGTTCCCGATTTCTTCCTGCGGCCATTACCCGTTCCGTGCCCCCGGCAGGCCATTTTTTAGCATTGAAACATCCCATGTTTCTGTTGGAATTTGAGATGACTTGAGAAGTCTTATGAAGCATTGAAGTATTTAGTATCTCAAGTATCATTTTGTGTTGGAATTATTGTCAACACAATGTCACTAGTGTGGTGTTAATAGTGTGGTATTGATAGAGCTTCAAAGAGAAAACAGAGCTAAAACAGTTCAGGAATTCAGAATTCCTGAAGCAGAGTGGTCGGTCGACCGGGCACCCCATGCGGTCGACCGGGGAAGAGAACTCTGCAGAAGAAAGTCCCAGTTAGCTCCCAGTTATTTTGCTGCCACAGTGTGTCGCCGATCGACCGGGGACCCCATGCGGTCGACCGAGCACGGGAACCAGAGTTGCGCAGAAATTAGAAGTTGTGCACGAAAATTCAGGAACCTTATGTCTTTCGTTTGGGACTCTTTCTAAACGAATTCTAGCCTAATTTGAACACTCTTAAGGGTTACCATAACCTATATAAAGGCTTGATTGGTTCGTTTTCAAGTGTACAGAAGAGAAGAGAGAACAAAAAGAGAGAGTTTTGGAGAGAAGAGTGATTGGAGAAGAGGGTGCTGCTGTGTGCTGTTGTGCTGCAAGTTTCCACAGCAAGTGTGGACGAGAATGTGCTCATGAAGATGGTGATTCGTCCATAGATAAGTGTCTCTCTATTTATGCTTTAAATTTCAATTTATAAGGGATTGAGAGAGAGAGATTGTAGAGGGGAAGGGTTGTAGAAAAGTTCTTTACTTTAATTCTGTAGAACATCAAGTTGGTGCTTGGTGTTAGGGGTTTGGTGATCCTATCTGTTGGTGCAGATAAATTGTAAAGGGAGTAGGTGCTTCCTAGATAGTTGGTGCTATCTGAAACTTAAGGGTTGGTGCTCTTTTTCGTTGGTGCGACTAAATAGATTTAGACCTGCTCCGGATCGGTGTTCGGACAGTCTTTGAACCATGGACGTAGCCTTTTGGTGAACCACGTTAAATCTGGTGTCCTTGTGTGATTTGATTTGCTTTTGTTGTTAAATTGGACCTGTTTTTTAAAAGGATCACTGATTCACCCCCCCCCCTCTCTCAGTGATCGCGATATCTAACAATTGGTATCAGAGCATAAGGCTCCCTTGATAAGCTTAACACGCTAAGGGTGATCTCTTGTCAAATCACATGGCATCCAATACAGGGAATAAGAAAGCACCTTTGTTTGATGGTTCTAATTACTTCTTCTGGAAGATCAGAATGCAGGCTTTCATCAAATCACTTGGCTATGATGTCTGGGAGACTATCAGAGTCGGTTAAAATACTGCCATCGTACCCACTGATGCTACAACGAAGAAGTTAGCAGACAACGACTCCAAGGCGCAGAATGCACTCTTTAGTGGCCTTGTGGACAGCGAGCTGGTCAAAGTAATTGCTTGCAAAACAGCCAAGGAAATATGGGACAAGTTGAAAAGCATTCATGAAGGAGATGAGAAGATCAAAGAAGCGAAATTGCAAACTCATCGCTCTCAATTCGAGTCTCTTCGCATGGAGGAAAGCGAGAATGTTGACTCGTATATGCAATGAGTGAATGAAGTCACGAATGACATTCGTGGACTAGGGGAGGAGATTAAAGAACCAGTCATCGTCAAAAAGGTTCTAAGATCTCTTCTTCTGCGGTTTGATTCAAAAGTCTCAGCCATAGAAGAAGCCAAGGATCTGAATGAATTTACCATGGATGAGTTGCATGGTTCACTCACTGCCTATGAGATGCGCATAGGTAAGACGTCTTCATCTGATAGAGAAGCAGCCTTCAAAGTTCAGAAAAAGGGAAAAGAGACTGCTGGTCATGATGCTGATACTGATGATGATGAGCTTGAGGCTCAATTAGTTAGAAAGCTAAAGAAAGGAAGCAATGGAAAGTACAAAGGGAAGCTACCCTTTAAATGCTTCAATTGTGGCGGTATTGGTCACTTTGTTGCGAAGTGTCCGCTGAAAGAAAACAATGATGATGACTCTTATGTTGATAAGTGTAAATGGAAGAAAAATTTCAGAAAGAGGGGCAAAGCAAAAAGCTTCATCAGTCAATATAATGACAGCTCGTCTGAAACTTCAGACGATGATGAATCAGCCGAGGCAACTGAAGCTCTCTTCATGGTTACTGTTGAAGAAGAAGAGGAGCAAGAGCCGGAAGAGGAAGAGGAGGCTGAGGTCAATCTTGAAGAAGAACTCATTGCCGCACTTGAGGAGCTTAGCATGGAACGAAAAATAAGTAAGAAAAATCTGAAACTTCTTCATGAATCTGAAAGTTCAGTTATTGCTTTGAAAACTCAAGTTGAAGAATATAAAAGAATGGTGGAAGTCCTTGAAAATCAAATAAGTATCAAAAAGGAAGAGGCTATGAAACTTGAAACTGAAATCGCTAGAGC
The DNA here is from genome assembly GCA_012931725.1 of Litsea cubeba. Classification (NCBI taxonomy): domain Eukaryota; kingdom Viridiplantae; phylum Streptophyta; class Magnoliopsida; order Laurales; family Lauraceae; genus Litsea; species Litsea cubeba. Next base: position 33,669,271 of record CM022947.1, read on the forward strand.
AAAGGCTGAAAACTTGGAAAGTAGCCAAAAACTCAAAGTGCTCCAAGCAATTGAAGGGACAATGAAACTCAATGAAATTCTGAAAGTTCAAAAGCCCTTCCACAATAAATTTGGTATTGGATTTGAGACCGGAGAGTCCTCTAAAGCTGCACCTTCTTTGTTTATGAAACAAAGTGCCATACCTCTCAAGGCCACAAAGCTTCAAATTCAGCCTAGTATAGAGATGGTCAATAGAAAAAGGTTTGTGGAGTTTAACCAGCCACCTAAGAAAGGAAGAATGTTCAGATTCTATGGTTATTGGAAGAATGTTCAGATTCTATGGTTATTGGAAGAATGTTCAGATTCTATGGTTATTGCTATCATTGTAATAGATATGGACATAAAAGGGCTGAATGCAAATTCTATGTCAGAAACAGCCCATTTGTGACTAGGAACCCTTTTTCAATCCTAAACAGCCGCAAAATTGAGTGCTACAAGTGTCATAATTATGGACACTTGGCTAGGGATTGTAGGTTGCCTATTGCTAACCAATTTCAGGTTGAAAAGAAACCCAAGTTAGTTAAGGCATGGAGGGCAAAGAAAAGGGAAGATAATTCCAAAGAATCTCTCATTGTGCAAACGGCATTCAATGCACAAAAGAAGACGGCACCATGGGTCCTTGATAGTGGCTATTCAAGCCATATGACAGGTGATAAGGAAAAATTCGTCAAATTACAGCACTATGAAGGCGGATCAGTGAAGTTTGGTAACAATGATGGTGCCAAAATCTGCGGAAAAGGTGTTGTTCAGCTAAAGGCAAACAAGATCAGATCAGACGAGGTCTTATATGTGTCTGGACTAAGACACAACTTGCTTAGTGTGAGCCAGATCTGTGACAAAGGCCACGAAGTTGTCTTCACTAAGAATGGGTTTGCTATCAAGAAGTGTAGCAACGGCAAAACAGTGGCTACTGGATCTAGGACTGCTGGAAATCTCTATACATTGTCAGATGGAGCTGAAAAGACTTGCTATGTCGGACAGAGGAAAGTTGGTTGTGGCACAAATGCCTTGGGCATCTAAACTTTGATAACATGTCAAAGATTTGCAATTCAAAGGCTGTCAGAGGTATGACTACAGTTGAAAAGCCTTCCAACCCCATTTACGATTCTTGCCAAAAGGGAAAGCAAACGAGGGTAATGTTCAAGTCAAAGGAGCATCATTCAAGGAAACCTCTTGAGCTAGTGCATACTGATCTCTGTGGACCGATGCGAACTCAAAGCACCAATGGAGATAAGTATTTTATGTTATGCATTGATGATTATACTCGTATGACATGGGTATTGTTTCTTAAGCATAAACATCAAGCATTTGATCGTTTTAAAGTGTTTAAAGCACAGGTTGAAAATATGCTTGGAAAACGTATCAAGATTTTAAGGTCTGATCGAGGCGGTGAATTCACATCTGAAGAGTTCACTAACTATTGTGAGCACCATGGCATTCAAAGACAATATTCAGCCCCTAGAACTCCACAGCAAAATGGAGTTGTGGAACGAAAAAATCGCACCGTGCAAGAGATGGCTCGCACAATGCTAACTGAGAGCAAGCTAGCTGACAAATACTGGAAGGAGGCAATCCATACGGCTGTATACATTCAGAATCGATGATTGATCAAGCCACATGAAGACAAAACTCCTTATGAGCTATGGTTTGGGAGAAAAGCAACAGTCAAGCACTTCAGAGTCTTCAGTAGCAAGTGTTACATCAAGCGTCTTGAATAAAATCCGGGCAAATTTGATGAAAGAGCTGATGAAGGTATATTTCTGGGTTACTCCTCCTCTAGTAAGGCTTACAGATGTCTTAACAAAAGGACCAGAAAAATCATAGAAAGTGCCGATGTTAGAATTGATGAAAACCGTGAATCAAAGAATGTAACTCATCATGACAGTCCAGTTTATGAGGACTCGAGTGAGATTGATGATGAAGTGGCTGAACCTAATGATTCTGAGAAATCAAAGGATGACTCAGAGGATGCTACACCTAGAAAGAAAAGCATTTGGGTAGAGCAACACCCTAAGGATCAAATCATTGGAGATCCTGAGGCCGGTGTTAAAACAAGACAAAGTGTAGTTAGCAATTACTCACTTATGTCCACCATTGAACCCAAGACTGAGGCTGAAGCCAGTCTCGATGAAAGTTGGTTAAAAGCTATGCATGTGGAGTTGGAGCAAATTGAGAAGAACTCCACATGGGAACTAGTTTCTCGACCTACCGATAAGAATGTTATTGGTACTAAATGGGTCTTTCGGAATAAGTTGAATGAAGATGGTCAGGTCATACGAAACAAAGCAAGGTTGGTTTGTAAAGGCTATGCTCAAGTCGAAGGCATAGATTTTGAAGAGACCTTTGCACCGGTGGCTCGTCTGGAAGCCATTCGTATGTTTCTTGCATTGGCTGCATACAAAACCTTCAAGGTATTTCAGATGGATGTAAAGTCAGCCTTCTTGAATGGATTACTTGAAGAAGAGGTCTACATTGAGCAACCTGATGGTTTTCTCATTAGCAAAAATTCAGACCTAGTGTGCAAGTTGAAAAAGGCTCTTTATGGGCTGAAACAAGCACCAAGGGCGTGGTATGCAAGGCTGGACCTCTATCTCCGCAAGATCGGCTTTGGAAAAGGACTGGTTGATAGCAATCTTTATGTCAAAACAGAGTTGAGCAAACAGCTAATTGTCATTGTTTATGTCGATGACATAATCTTTGGTGGCAATGATGAGGAAATGTGCAGGAATTTTGCTGAAGAGATGAAGAAAGAATTTGAGATGTCAATGCTTGGAGAACTAAAGTTCTTCCTTGGTTTACAAGTTCAGCAGCTGAAACATGGTATCTTCATATCACAGATGAAATACATCAAGGAAATGCTGAAGCATTTTAACATGGAAGACAGCAAGCCAGTGAGCACACCAATGACAACGAACACAAAGCTAAGCAAAGATGATAAGGGTTCGTCCGTTGATCACACCACTTATCGTTCTATGATAGGAAGCTTGCTTTATTTGACTGCAACAAGATCGGATCTTTTGCAAACAGTATGTATGGTGGCTCGATTTCAAACATCACCAACTGAGACGCAACTTACAGCAGTAAAAAGGATATTTCGATATCTGAAAGGTACCATGGAGCTTGGCATTTGGTATCCTAAAGGCAAATCCTTCACTCTTGTTGCATACTCTGACGCCGATTGGGCTGGATGTATAGATGATCGCAAGAGTACAAGCGGTGGTGCATTCTATCTCGGTGAAAGGTTGGTGGCATGGCACAGTAAGAAACAAGATTCAGTATCCCTTTCTACAGTGGAAGCGGAATATATTGCAGCGGCAACTTGTTGTACGCAAGTGTTATGGATGCGGCAAATGCTCTCTGATCTAGGCGTTCCGACAATGGATCCTACGCCGATCCTCTGTGACAACACAAGTGCAATTCACATCTCCAAGAATCCTGTTCAGCATTCTAGAACGAAGCATGTTGCAATCCGCTATCACTTTCTCAAGGAAAAGGTTGCAGACGGTGAGGTAAAGTTGGAATATGTTCCAACTACTGAGCAAGTTGCTGATATCTTCACAAAACCTCTGCCAAAGGAAGTCTTCGAGTATCTCCAAAAAAAATTAGGAGTTACTCACTCTCCTAATCCTTAGGAGTTGTGCTTGAAAGGGGGAGCAATGTATTCCATGAATATCCTATTCGCTCCTTCGTTGGTCCCTTTGGACTTGTTGTCAAAGGGGGAGAAAGTTATGCTAGGGGGAGACTGGTATCAAGAATGTGAAGATCTTGATTCTGTTGGTCTATGGTTCTGAAGAAGCTTCATGAAGGTCAACTGGTTCAAAGTGTTCCAAGTGTTGAAGTTCCAAGTGTTGTCAACAAATCCAAAGGGGGAGATTGTTGGAATTTGAGATGACTTGAGAAGTCTTATGAAGCATTAAAGTATTTAGTATCTCAAGTATCATTTTGTGTTGGAATTATTTTCAACACAATGTCACTAGTGTGGTGTTAATAGTGTGGTATTGATAGAGCTTCAAAGAGAAAACAGAGCTAAAACAGTTCAGGAATTCAGAATTCCTGAAGCAGAGTGGTCGGTCGACCGGGCACCCCATGCGGTCGACCGGGCAAGAGAACTCTACAGAAGAAAGTCCCAGTTAGCTCCCAGTTATTTTGCTGCCACAGTGTGTCGCCGGTCGACCGGGGACCCCATGCGGTCGACCGAGCACGGGAACCAGAGTTGCGCAGAAATTAGAAGTTGTGCACGAAAATTCAGGAACCTTATGTCTTTCATTTGGGACTCTTTCTAAACGATTTGAACACTCTTAAGGGTTACCATAACCTATATAAAGGCTTGATTGGTTCATTTTCAAGTGTACAGAAGAGAAGAGAGAACAAAAAGAGAGAGTTTTGGAGAGAAGAGTGATTAGAGAAGAGGGTGCTGCTGTGTGCTGTTGTACTGCAAGTTTCCACAGCAAGTGTGGACGAGAATGTGCTCATGAAGATGGTGATTCGTCCATAGATAAGTGTCTCTCTATTTATGCTTTAAATTTCAATTTGTAAGGGATTGAGAGGGAGAGATTGTAGAGGGGAAGGGCTGTAGAAAAGTTCTTTACTTTAATTCTGTAGAACATCAAGTTGGTGCTTGGTGTTAGGGGTTTGCTGATCCTATCTGTTGGTGCAGATATATTGTAAAGGGAGTAGGTGCTTCCTAGATAGTTGGTGCTATCTAAAACTTAAGGGTTGGTGCTCTTTGTCATTGGTGCGACTAAATAGATTCAGACCAGCTCCGGATCGGTGTTTGGACAGTCTTTGAACCGTGGACGTAGCCTTTTGGTGAACCACGTTAAATCTGGTGTCCTTGTGTGATTTGATTTGCTTTTGTTGTTAAATTGGACCTGTTTTTTAAAAGGATCACTGATTCACCCCCCCTCTCAGTGATCGCGATATCTAACAGTTTCGCTCGAGATTCTCTAACCGGGAGTCCTATTTGCGAACTGTTAGTTCCTACAAGTTACACTATCCTCAAGCGAAGTAGTCGTGCTGGTTTCAGATTTTTCCCGCGAATGTTTCCTGTTTCGGGCCCCCGGCGGGCCGTTTTCAAGCCTTAGTGTTAGAGAATCCCATGTTTCGTTCGTAATTCTCTAACCGTGTGTCCTATTTCCGAACCATCATTTCCTACAAGTTACTCTACCCTCGAGCGAAATGCTCGTGCCGGTTCCCGATCTTTTCCTGCGGCCGTTTCCCGTTTCGTGCCCCCGGCAGGCCGTTTTTTAGCATTGGAAAATCCCATGTTTCGCTCGTAATTCTCTAACCGGGAGTTCTATTTACGAACCGTCTGTTCCAACAATTTACTCTACACTCGACCGAAGTGCTCGTGCCGATTTCCGATTTCTCCCACGGCCATTTCCCTGATCCGGGCCCAAGGCGGGCTGTTTTCGAGCCTAAGCGTTAGAAAATCCCATGTTTTGCTAGTAATTCTCTAACCGGGAGTCCTATTTGTGAACCATTAGTTCCTACAAGTTACTTTATCCTCGAGCGAAGTGGTCGTATAGGTTTCCATTTTTTCCCGCAAATGTTTCCCGTTCCGGGCCCCCGGCAGGCTGTTTTCAAGCCTAAGTGTTAGAGAATCCCATGTTTCGTTCGTAATTCTCTAACCGTGAGTCCTATTTCCGAACCCTCATTTCCTACAAGTTACTCTACCCTCGAATGAAGTGTCGTGCCAGTTACCGATTTTTCCCGCCGCCGTTTCCCGTTCCGTGCCCTCGGCGGGCCGTTTTTTAGCCTAAGCGTTGCAAAATCCCATGTTTCGCTCGTAATTCTCTAACCGGGAGTCCTATTTACGAACCGTCACTTCCTACCAGTTACTCTACCCTCGAGCGAAGTGCTTGTGCCAGTTTCCGATTTTTCCCATGGCCGTTTTCATTCCGTTCACCTAGTGGTCCGTTTTCAAGCCTAAACGTTGGAAAATCCCGTGTTTCGCTCGACATTCTCTAACTGGGAGCCCTATTTGTGAACCGAGAGTTCCAACAAGTTACTCTCCACTCGAGTGAAGTGCTCGTGCCGTATTTCAATTTCTCCCACGGCCGTATCCCGTTCCGGGCCCTCCGTGGGCTGTTTTAGAGTCTAAATATCGGAAAATCCCATGTTTCGCTCCTAATCCTCTAACCGAGAATCCTATTTGCGAACCGTCAGTTCCTACAAGTTACTCTACCCTCGAGCGAAGTGCTCGTGCCGGTTCCCGATTTTTTCCTGCGGCCGTTTCCCGTTCCGTGCCCCCGGCGGGCCGTTTTTGAGCGTTGGAAAACCCCATGTTTCGCTCGTAATTCTCTAACCGGGGGTCCTATTATTGAACCGTCAGTTCCAACCAGTTACTCTACCCTCGAGCAAAGTGCTCGTGCCAGTTTCTGATTTTTCCCTCAGCCGTTTCCCATTATGTGCCCCCAGCGGACCGTTTTCGAGCCTAAACGTTGGAAAATCCCATGTTTAGCTCGTAATTCTCTAACCAGGAGTCCTATTTGCGAACCATCAATTCCTACAAGTTACTCTACCCTCGAACGAAGTGCTCGTGCCAGTTTTCGATATTTCCCGCGGCCGTTTCCCGTTCCAGGCCCTCGGCGTGTCGTTTTCGAGCCTAAGTGTTGGAAAATCCAATGTTTTGCTCGAAATTCTCTAACCGGGAGTCCTAGTTGTGAACCGTCAGTTCCAACAAGTTACTCTACACTCGAGCGTAGTGCTCGTGCCGGTTTCCGATTTCACCCGCGGTAGTTTCCCGTTCCGGGCCCTCGACGGGCCGTTTTTGAGTCTAAGTATTGGAAAATCCCATGTTCCGCTCGTAATTCTCTACCCGGGAGTTCTACTTGCAAACCGTCAATTCCAAAACGTTACTCTACACTCGAGCGAAGTTCTCGTACTGGTTTCCAATTTCTCCCGTGGCCGTTTCCAGTTCCGGTCCCCCAACGGGCCGTTTTCGAGCCTAATTCTTGGAAAATCATATGTTTCGGTCGTAATTCTCTAACTGGGAGTCCTATTTGCGAACCGTCAGTTCCTATAAGTTACTCTACCCACGAGGGAAGTGCTCGTGTAGGTTTTCGAATTTTCCAGGGGCCGTTTCCCAATCCGGACCACTGGCGGGGCCGTTTTCGAGTTGTTGGAAAATCCCATGTTTCGCTAGTAATTCTCTAACCAGGAGTCCTATTTGCGAACCGTCAGTTCCTACAAGTTACTATACCCTCAAGCGAAGTACTCGTGCTGGTTTTCATTTTTTCCCGCGGCCGTTTCCCGTTCCGGGCCCCCGGCGGGATGTTTTTGAGCCTAACTGTTAGAGAATCCCATATTTTGCTCGTAATTCTCTAACCGGGAGTCCTATTTACGAACCGTCAGTTCTTACAAGTTACTCTCCCCTCCAACGAAGTGCTCGTACCGGTTCCTGATTTTTTCCTGCGACCGTTTCCCGTTCCGTGCCCCCGGCGGGTGGTTTTTTAGCATTAGAAAATCCCATATTTCGCTCGTAATTCTCTAGTCGGGAGTCCTATTTACGAACCGTCAGTTCCAACAAGTTACTCTACACTCGAGCGAAGTGCTCATGCCGGTTTTTGATTTCTCCCACTGCCGTTTCCCATTCCGGGCCCTCGGCGGGCTGTTTTCGAGTCTAAATATTGGAAAATCCCATGCTTTGCTCGTAATTCTCTAATCGCGAGTCCTATTTGCGAACCGTCAGTTTCAACAAGTTACTCTACACTCGAACGAAGTGCTTGTGCCGGTTTTCAATTTCTCCCGCGACCGTTTCCCATTCCGGGCCCTCGGCGGCCGTTTTCGAGTCTAAATATTGGAAAATCCCATGTTTCGCTTGTAATTCTCCAACCGGGAGTACTATTTGTGATCCGTCAGTTCCAACAAGTTACTCTTCCCTCGAGCAAAGTGCTTGTGACAGTTTCCAATATTTCCTGTGGCCGTTTCCCGTTTCCCGTTTCGCACCCCCGGCGTGCCATTTTCGAGCCTAAGTGTTGGAAAATCCCATGTTTCGCTCGAAATTCTCTAACCGGGAGTCCTAGTTGTGAACCATCATTTCCAACAAGTTACTCTACACTCGAGCAAAGTGCTCGTACCATTTTCCGAATTCTCCCGCGGCCGTTTCCCGTTCCGGGCCCTCTGCGGGCCCTTTTCGAGTCTAAGTATTGGAAAATCCCATGTTACGCTCGTAATTCTCTGACCGGGAGTCCTATTTATAAACCGTCAGTTCCAACAAGTTACTCTACACTCGAGCGAATCGCTCGTGCCGGTTTCCGATCTCTCCCTCGGCCGTTTCGAGTTCCGGTCCCCCGGCGGGCATTTTCGAGCCAAATTGTTGGAAATAATATGTTTCGGTCGTAATTCTCTAATCGGGAGTCCTATTTGCGAACCGTCAGTTCCTACAAGTTACTCTACCCATGAGGGAAGTGCTCATGTAGGTTTTTGATTTTTTCAGGGGCCGTTTCCCATTCCGGACCCCTGGCGAGCCGTTTTCGAGCCTAAGTGTTGGAAAATCCCATGTTTCACTAGTAATTCTATAACCGGGAGTCCTATTTGTGAACCGTCAGTTCCTACCAGTTACTCTACCCTCGAGCGAAGTGCTCGTACCGGTTTCCAATTTTTCCAGCGGCCGTTTCCCTGATCCGTGCCCCCGGCGGGCCATTTTCGAGCCTAAGCGTTAGAAAATCCCATGTTTCGCTAGTAATTCTCTAACCGGGAGTCTTATTTGTGAACCGTTAGTTCCTACAAGTTACTCTATCCTCTAGCGAAGTGGTTGTGCTGGTTTCCTATTTTTCCCGCGAATGTTTCCCTTTCCGGGCCCCCGGCGAGCCATTTTCAAGCCTAAGTGTTAGACAATCCCATGTTTCGTTCGTAATTCTCTATTCGTGTGTCCTATTTCTGAACCGTCATTTCCTACAAGTTACTCTACCCTCGAGCGAAGTGCTCGTACCGGTACCCGGTTTCTTCCTGCTGCCGTTTCCCGTTCCGTGCCCACGGCGGGCCATTTTTTAGCGTTGGAAAATCCCATGTTTTGCTCGTAATTCTCTAACCAGGAGTCCTATTTGCGAACCATCTACACTAGAGCGAAGTGCTCGTGCCGATTTTCGATTTCTCCCACGGCCGTTTCCCTGATCCGTTTTCGAGCCTAAGCGTTAGAAAATCCCATGTTTCGCTAGTAATTCTCTAACTAGGAGTCCTATTTGTGAACCGTTAGTTCATACATGTTACTTTATGCTAGAGCAAAGTGGTCGTGTAGGTTTCCGATTTTTCCCTTGAATGTTTCCCGTTCCGGGCCCCCGGCGGGCCGTTTTCAAGCCTAAGTGTTAGAGAATCCCATGTTTCATTCGTAATTCTCTAACCGTGAGTCCAATTTCCAAATCGTCATTTCCTACAAGTTACTCTACCCTCGAGTGAAGTGCTTGTGCCAGTTACTGATTTTTCCCGCCGCCGTTTCACGTTCCGTGCCCTCGGCGGGCCATTTTTGAGCCAAAGTGTTGAAAAATCCCATGTTTCGCTCGAAATTCTTTAACCAGGAGTCCTATTTACGAACCGTCACTTCCTACTAGTTACTCTACCCTTGAGCGAAGTACTTATGCTAGTTTTTAATTATTCCCATGGCCATTTCCATTCCGTGCACCTAGTGGTCCGTTTTCGAGCCTAAACGTTGGAAAATCCCATGTTTCGCTCGACATTCTCTAACCGGGAGTCCAATTTGTGAACCAAGAGTTCCAACAAGTTACTCTACCCTTGAGCGAAGTGCTCGTGCCGGTTCTCGATTTTTTCCTCCGGCCGTTTTCCGTTTCGTGCCCCTGGCGGGTCGTTTTTTAGCGTTAGAAAATCCCATATTTTGCTCATAATTCTCTAACCGGGAGTCTTATTTGCGAACCGTTAGTTCCTACAAGTTACTCTACACTCGAGCGAAGTGCTCGTGCCGGTTTTTGATTTCTCCAGCTGCCGTTTCCCATTCTGGGCCCTCGGCGGGCCGTTTTCGAGTCTAAATATTGGAAAATCTCATGTTTCGCTCGTAATTCCTTAATCGCGCGCCCTATTTGCGAACCGTCAGTTCCTACAAGTTACTCTACCCTTGAGCGAAATGCTCGTGCCGGTTTCCAATTTTTCCCACGGCCGTTTCCCATTCCAAGCCCTCGGCGGGCGTTTTCGAGTCTAAGTATTGGAAAATCCCGTGTTTCGGTCGTAATTATCTAACTGGGAGTCCTATTTGTGGACTGTCAGTTCCTACAAGTTACTCTACCCATGAGGGAAGTGCTCGTGTAGGTTTTTTAATTCTTCCAGGGGCCGTTTCCTATTTCGGACCCCCAGTGGGCCGTTTTCGAGCCTAAGTGTTGGAAAATCCCATGTTTCACTAGTAACTTTCTAACTGGGAGTCCTATTTGCGAACCGTCAATTCCTACCATTTACTCCACCCTTGAGCAAAGTGCTCGTACCAGTTTCCCATTTTACCCACGACCGTTTCCCTGATCCGTGCCCGCGGCGGGCCGTTTTCGAGACTAAGCGATAGAAAATCCCATGTTTCACTAGTAATTCTCTAACTGGGAGTCCTATTTGCGAACCGTTAGTTCCTTCAAGTTACTCTATCCTCGAGCTAAGTGGTCGTGCTGGTTTTCGATTTTTCCCGTGAATGTTTCCAGTTCCGGGCCCCCGGCGGGTCGTTTTCAAGCCTAAGTGTTAGAGAATCCCATGTTTCGTTCATAATTCTCTAACTGTGAATCCTATTTCCGAACTGTCATTTCCTACAAGTTACTATACCCTCAAGCGAAGTGCTCGTGCCAGATCCCGATTTCTTCCTGCGGCGTTTCCCATTCCATGCCCCCGGCGGCCCATTTTTTAGCGTTGAAAAATCCCATGTTTCGCTCGAAATTCTCTAACCGGGAGTCCTATTTTCGAACCGTCAGTTCCTATAAGTTACTCTATCCCCAAGCGAAGTGGTCGTGCTGGTTTCCGATTTTTCCCGCGAATGTTTCCTATCCTGGGACCCCGACAGACCGTTTTCAAGCCTAAGTGTTAGAGAATCCCATGTTTCGTTCGTAATTCTCTAACCATGTGTCCAATTTCCAAACCATCATTTCCTACAAGTTACTCTACCCTCGAGCGAAGTGCTCGTGCCAGTTCCCGATTTTTTCCTGCGGCCATTTCCCGTTTTGTGCCCCCGGTGGGCCGTTTTTTAGCGTTAGAAAATCCCATATTTTGCTCATAATTCTCTAACCGGGAGTCTTATTTGCGAACCGTTAGTTCCTACAAGTTACTCTATCCTCGAGCTAAGTGGTCGTGCTGGTTTCCGATTTTTCCCGCGAATGTCTCCCGTTCCGGGCCCCCGGCGGGTCGTTTTCAAGCCTAAGTGTTAGAGAATCCCATGTTTCGTTAGTAATTCTCTAACCGTGAGTCCTATTTCCGAACCGTCATTTCCTACAAGTTACTCTACCCTCGAGCGAAGTGCTCGAGCCGGTTCCGGCCCGATTTCTTCCTGCGGCCGTTTCCCGTTCCGTGCCCCCGGCGGGCCATTTTTTAGCGTTGAAAAATCCCATGTTTCGTTCGAAATTCTCTAACCGGGAGTCCTATTTGCGAACCGTTAGTTCCTACAAGTTACTCTATCCTCGAGGGAAGTGGTCGTGCGTGTTTCCGATTTTTCCCACGAATGTTTCCGGTTCCGGGCCCCCGGCGGGCCGTTTTCAAGGCTAAGTGTTAGAGAATCCCATGTTTCGTTCGTAATTCTCTAACCGTGTGTCCTATTTCCGAACCATCATTTCCTATAAGTTAATCTACCCTCGAGCGAAGTGCTTGTGCCGGTTCCCGATTTTTTCCTGCGGCCGTTTCCCGTTCCGTGCCCCCGGCGGGCCGTTTTTTAGCAATGGAAAATCACATCTTTCGCTCGTAATTCTCTAACCGGGAGTTCTATCTATGAACTGTCTGTTCCAACAATTTACTCTACACTCGAGCGAAGTGCTCGTGCCGATTTCTGATTTCTCCCATGGCCGTTTCCCTGATCCGGGCCCCCGGTGGGCTGTTTTCGACCCTCAGCGTTAGAAAATCCCATGTTTCGCTAGTAATTCTCTAATCGGGAGTCCTATTTGTGAACCGTTAGTTCCTACAAGTTACTGTATCCTCGAGCGAAGTGGTCATGTAGGTTTCCGATTTTTGCCGTGAATGTTTCCCGTTCCAGGCCCCCGGCGGGCCGTTTTCATGCCTAAGTGTTAGAGAATCCCATGTTTCGTTCGTAATTCGCTAACCGTGAGTCCGATTTCTGAACCGTCTGATGGACCGGCGTATTCTGCTCGCTCGGTTCTATCGAGGTCAGCGGACGTGGGAGTCCATTTGGGTTCGACCCTTTCGTAACCGGAGGGGGGCAGAAGCGGGCATCAACATTTCTTTTGTGTGGGTGTGCCAGATTTTCTATTTTACTTGGAATTGTAAGTGGTGATCCAGAGATCAACCTTCGCAAGTAAAAAGGAAATCAACTTCTTTCAAGTTTTCCATTGCACATATATTTAAGAAAAGATACATTTTCTTGATTTGCCGTGAAAGGTGATTTTTTTGGCATTTATAGCCGATTTTGGCGTTTATAGCCGATTTTTTGCGCTTATGGCCGATTTTTGGCGTTTATAGCAGATTTACAATTATTATCAATAATGAAAGACAAGAGTTGTGATTTTTGTCTCTTTTGAAAAAATACAAACTACAATGAAAAGCAAGAAAAGGAGGATCTAACTTCTCAGGAGATTGTGGAGGACCCATTCAGATTGACGGTCGCAAGCCATATGTGGACTTCCCCATCATCCATGCAGATAAGAATAGAGGATGCTATTGATTCGCTTGGCTTGGTATAACCTCAGGTTTTTAGAGGACAAAGACCAAAATGAGGTCCTATGTCCAATAAAAAGCAAAGTAGACGGGCTGAAAAGCCGTGTCTAAGCCATTGGAGGCAGAAGGAGAAGGCAAGGACCTTGGGGGGGGTACCCCCCAAGGGACTTTTGTCACCTTTTAGCGGTGGTCGGTGTAGAACTTCCGCAGAGTTTTCTCTCTTTCTTTCTCTTAGATTTCTGATGTCTTTTTCTGTCTGAGTTTCCGGATTTTCTGCAGTCTATTGTGTGTTTTCTGTGCTGTCCGTGCTGTCCTTTCTTCTTCGAGTGCTCTCCTATTTATAGGCTTTTTGGTAACCATTTAGGAGGGTTTATGGGCTTTTATTATCATTAAGCCGCATAATGGGAGGAGTTACAGGATTGAATTCTTTATTTTGTAACTCCTTTTTCTTGGCTTCTGATTGGCCGGAGGAGATTGAGGGCTTTTAATTGCCATGATGGGAGGAGTTTCATGGGTTAAATGCCATGAATCTCTTGACTTGTAACTCCCGGATGTTTGCTTCTGATTGGGCCGTCCAAACAAATGGGTTAATGACTGTAATAAAGCTAGTCAATTAATCGCATTAAGTGGTCGCCGAGCATTTGAAGAGTCGCGGGCCGTGCCGCATCTTTTGGGATTCTTCTGGTGATGATCAATGATGGATCTTCATGTAGATCGGCATCAGATGACCATGTAACTTCAGGTATTGGTTGCCAACAGTGGGTCGGTGCCATTTGTCCTGTCGATTTGAGACCGATGGGCCTTGGTATTTTCAGCGGTGACAGCAGCAATTGGATAAAGCCTTTTCGACTTCGTGGCCGTTTCAATGCTGACTCCGAGTGGAAGTCGTGGACTGATCGCGTCCTGCTGATTGGTGGTGCCATTTTGAAGGAAGCCGGGATTTTTTATGCGGTCCGCACCTTTAGGGAGACCGTGATCTTTTCCGACGAGGCCTTTATGGCTATGCTGAGGTCATTCGTCCCACAAACCAATACCTTCGTTGTGACGAATGGTGAGGTTGGTTTCCCTTTGAAGGAGTTGAGCGCCATTACTGGATTGCCCATCCTTGGCAAACTCTATGAGGAGTTTATGCTGATCGATAGCGTCCTTGAGGAGCAGTCTGAGGAGTCCAGGCTTCTGTACTTTCAGCTCGTCGCCTTCTATGATTTTTCGTAGGAGAAGGAGGGTTTGAAAGTTAGATCCAGCAGTTGGAAGAGTTCTAGCTCTTCGTTCCCCAACTTTTTTTATAGCAGGGAGTCTTCTGATAGTGTGACCCAGGTAGCCAGGGCTCAAGATCGAAGTTCGAAGAAGATCTTGGCTATGCAAGAAGAGTTGAGAGATTTCTGTGCGAGTACAAACACCATAAGTCCTGACATTACACTGTAGAGAGATCTCGCTGTTTACCTCACTTATTAGCTTGGTGAGGCTATTTTTGTTGGAGGAGATGGAATGCACATCAGGCCGCATTGTATTTTTCCGGCTTGTCAGATGGCGTTTGGAGAGCAGCTTGCTTTGGTGCCAGCTCTTTACTCCTACCTGTGTACCGAACTGCAGGCTGCTGCTTTTTTTTGTTCGGCTTGGGCTCCCTATGAATAGGGTATTTTCAGCTCACATCTTTTATTCGTGGTACGTGTACCACTGTCCTGGCTTCCACCGGCTGGGTGCTACACAGGATGATGATCCTCTGATGATTCGGTTGACTAAGGGCAAAGCCGTGTCCGAATCACTTTTGTTTGGCCGCATGAGGATCCGACGGTTTAAGGCCTTCGAGATGGGGCAGTCTTCAGTGAAGCTTTCTCTGGAGTTACGGAAGAAGGCTTTTGTTTTTGGTGCCTCCCGAGACTCTACCAGGGCGGGGTCGGGAAGGCATTACTCCTTGACGAACGCAGAGAAGGAGTGGCTTTTTAGCATACGTGTCGGCACGATGGTGTACCGCAGACATCTTTTCGTCGATATCCAGCCGTATGTACCCTCTCGCTTTGCTTTGCAGTTGGGTTTTTCTCAAGGCGTTGTTGGAGCGCCTTCAAGCATGGTGAAGTGCTTTGGAGGTTTACAGGATGGGAGAAATGCATGGGCTTTCTATAGTGCTGAAGACACTACAGCCATGATCTCTTATCCTGTGTTGTTGACTTCCCGGACTGCCGGCTTTGCGAAGTGGTTCGCGGAGAGCTTTTCGACATATCGGGGGCTTTCCAAGAAGGAGCTTGATGTGAAGTTGGCATCTGGAAAGGGCCTTGGAAAGTCGGATGGCATCCGGCGAGAGGAAGTTTAGGCCTTCCTTTCTGGAGAGAAGTACGAGATAGGCTTTCTCGGTGACCAGGGCATCATTGGTTTTGAAGCTGTTCGAGAAATACCTGATGAGGCTCTAGAGCAGCTAGAACAGGAGGAAGCCGAACTTGGTGCTTGGATGCAAGCGGCCCAAAGGTAAGCTTCCGTGGAGTCTACTGGCAAGAGTAGACCATCCAGTGAGGAGTCAAGTGGGAAACCTGACTCTGATAGCGGGGCGAGTTCCTCTAAGAAGCGAGCCCGCAGGAGTAGGAGGAAGAGGAGGAGTCATCGCGGCAAGGGGCAGCATGAGGACTCTCCTGACTTGGAAGTCCCTCTTACTATCAATGAGGAGGTGCCAGGGAATGCTAACGAGCCTCCAGAGAAGAGAAGCCGAGAAGAAGGGACCGTCGGTGAAGGTATGATTCTTCCTTTTTCTCTTTCCATTTCTTTTCATGGGATTTTTCCATGTCTTGAATTGTTTTCTCTTCCTGCTGCTCCTCTTTTTTTTTAGCAGAGGAAGATTCGGCGATGCCTGAGGTTCCAACCGATGAGGTGGTGACAGATCCTGTCGAGGCACCTGAAGAAGAACCGAGGGACTCTGGAGTGAATCCAGAATCTCCAATTGGTATAACTTCTTTTTCTTTTTTTTTTTGTGTCTATGACTTGGTTTGCTAACATTTTTCTTGTTAGCTGACTTGCCACAGGATTCCGATGACTTTGAACCATCGATGGATGCAAATGTTGATGATGCTTCCGATGAGTTCATGGAGGAAGAGAGTCTTCCGCCAGTCGTCGAAGAAGGTATTTTGTAGTAATAACCCTGATAATGATTTTCAAACAGGATCATATTCATACCTTTTTGTGTTTCTTTGGCAGGTTTTGAGGTGGCAGCGGAGAGTCCGTCGCTTCCTTCAGAACCAGAGCAAGGGATGCCAGAGGTCAATCCAGAGGTGGAGGCTCATGGGACCAGTTCTGATAACGTTGAGAAGATACCTCGTGCTGAGATTCCTTCCCGAGTAGCTCCAACTGGAAAGAGTTCTTTTGTTACTCTTCCAACGGGTGGTGACATGAGCAGCCGATCAACGGAGTTGGGTGAATCTTCAGTTGGGCCATCTCTTCTTTTTGTGAAGAAGGTGGTGGTGCGGGTTCTGAGCTCTTGGATTGAGACTCTCCTTTCTGGGTACTTAGATGCCGGATTTGGCATGATCCAGCATTTGCAGGAGATTCTCAGTGATGCCGAAGAGGCTGGTCTGGATGTCACAGGTGCCAGGGCGATCGTTGATAGGATCATTGAGCTGGGTGACAAATGATTTGAGGCCATGGGTTTGGCTGATGACCAGTTTTTCAAGGAGATGTTCCTGGACCCTGCTGATAAGGCTCAGTCTAACCTGGATGAGGCTACACAAAGCAAGAAGCAAATAGTCCGAGAGAAGAACTTAGAAGAGCTAACCATCATTAGGCTGACACATGACCTTAACATCCTTGATAGGGAGGTCGATGAGGCCAGGAAACGTCTTGAGCATCTGCAGGCACAAGTCGCTGCCAAGTGGGTTACAATAATAGAGGCTCTTGACAGGGAGAGTGCTCTGATTCGCTGGGTTGCAGATGCGGATTGAGTTCTTGAAAGGAAGTCTCAAGAGAGCAAACGATGGCAAACTGCTCGGGATAAGCTTCCCGGTGTGAAAGAAGGATTGCAGCATTCTCCAGCATCTCATGGCAGGTTCCTGAAGAAGCGTGCCCTGGAATCCCTGACGGCTGAGGCCAAAAGTTTGCTTGAGGAGCTGAAATCTTGGCTGGAGACGATTTTTGGTTGAGCTCCTGTTTTTTTTTTTTTTTTGTAACAGAAACTATCCTTCCCATTTTTCGGTACCACTTGTATTTTTTTGGTAATCTTTTTTTTTTGTAGTGCTTGTGAACACTTTATTTTTTTTTTTGTACCACATGTATTTTTTGGTACAATTTTTTTTTTTTTTGTAGTGCTTGTGAACACTTTCTTTTTTTTGGTACCACATGTATTTTTTGGTACTGTTTTTTTTTTTTTTTTTGCAGTGCTTGTGAACACTTTCTTTTTTTTTTGGTACCACATGCATTTTTTTGGTACTCTTTTTTTTGTTTTCCTTATGCTCACTTAAATCTTTTTGTGATGAAAGTAATTGCTAAATGGGATGCTTTTTTTTCCCCTACGCTCAATTAAATCTTTTTGTGATAAAAGTAATTGCTAAATGGGATTTGATCAAAAGCTTGTCATTTTGTGAAAATCTTTTGTCAAATGATTGCTTTGGCATGAGAGCCAGATTTTGTTTGTGGCATGGAAGCCGATTTTGTGGCATTGATAGCCGGTTTTGGTGGCATCTATAGCCGGGTTTTTTGAAAGCCAAATTTTTTTTTTATTTTGTGGCATTGATAGTCGGTTTTGTTTTGTGGCATTGATAGCCAGTTTGTTTTGGTGGCATCTATAGCCGTTTTGTGGCGTTTATAGCCGGTTTGGTTTTCAAAAATGCAAGTATCGGCTAAAAGTCGCATCCTGCTGAATGTTCTTGCAAGTATCTATGGAATGTCGCATCCTTGCTCATTCGGTTGCGAGTATCGATGGAATGTCGCATCCTCGCGGATTTGGGTGCAAGTATCGATGGAATGTCACATCCTTGCTTTTTACAAAAATTCTGGTTTTGCGGGTACTGACTTGATGTCGTTTCCCCATGATTTTTTAAATTTGTGGTTTTCTCGAACCTTTGGGTTATGGATATCAACTGAAATGTAGCGTCTCCATGGTTTTTTAGGTTTTTTCGAACCTTTGAAATTTGGGTTGTGGATATCAACTGAAATGTTGCATCTCCACGGTTTTGAATTTTGCAAGTATCGACGAAATGTCGCTTCCCTACGATTTTGGAAGTGTCGAACGTGGTTCGTATGCTTCCGATTTGTGTGAGTATTGACTAAACGTCACTTCCCCATGGCTTTTTGAAAAACCATTTTTTTGGTTTAAAGACACGAGGGTCATAAGTTTTGACCTAAAACCATTTAGGCGGTAAAAGGTAGGGTGGACTAGGGTGGAAATCCCTGAATCCAGATTTTGTTTCAAACCATGAATTTTGGGTTCAAGGGTTGAAGATTTTGGTCAAGTTAGGGAAAGGTTCCTAAACTTGGATTTTTTTGAACAATGAAACGATGAAAGTAAGCATTGTTTAAATTTCTAGAAATTTCAACATTTGATATGAAAATTCTAAAAAGAGTGGGTTTAGCGGGCGTGTACTTGGAAACCGATTTTGGCCGTACAGACATTGCTTTTACCCAGTTGGGTAAGTCTTCAAGGGTAGTACCGCTTTAAGAACTTGTCGTTGATGGGCAGCATACATCTGTCACCTTCCATGTATAGGAGTGCGTATGCGCCGTTGGAGAAAACCTTGTCGATGACGTAGGGTCCCTCCCATTTTGGCTCAAATTTGCCTTTGGACTTGTGAGCGAAGACCATTGGTCTTTTTACCGTAAGAACCAAGTCACCCTTTTTGTAGGCACGTTGCCTGATCTTTTTGTCGAAAGATCCTGCCATGCATTCTTGGTAAAGTTCAATGCTTTGTTGAGCTTCGAGCCGTCTCTCATCGAGATTGTCCAGCTCATGGAGTCGCAATTTGACATTGCTTTCTTGAGTCATGTCATTTTGCAAGGATACCCTCAAGGAAGGAATTTGTACTTCCAAGGGCACAACGGCTTCGCATCCATAGACCAAGGAGAATGGTGTGCTATGGGTTGGTCCTCAAACGGTGGTTCGATAGGCCCACAAAGCTTCAGACATTTTGCCGCTCCAGTCTCTTTTGTGACTAGAGACCATTTTTTTGAGGACTTTGCAGAGTGTCTTGTTGAAAGCTTCTGCTAATCCGTTTGCTGTCGGATTGTATGGAGTCGAAGGACAGCTTTGGTTTTGTATTTGTCGCAGAACCTGTAGAATCGATGATCCCGGAATTGTGGTCTGTTATCATGGACGAATCTTTTGGGTATGCCGAAACGACAAATGATGTTGGGCGCAGGAACAGAAGGACTGATGAGGTCTTCATTTCGTTGAACGCAAATGCTTCTGACCACTTGGAGAAATAATCCGTAGCGGCGAAGATGAAGCGATGACCTTTGCTCGAAGGGGGAGAAATAGGACCTATGATGTCCATACCCCAGGCTTCGAAAGGCCTTGAAATCGCTGTAGGATGTAGCCATTCTGGAGGCATGTGAATGTAATCTCCATGAACTTGGCATTGTTGGCAGCGCTTAGGAAATTGCATTGCGTCAGCTACCATGGTAGGCCAGTAATAACCTAACCTTTTTATCTGATGAGCTCCGTAAAGACCAGCATGAACTTCTTTGAGTGTTTCTTCAGCCTCTTGTTGTGACAAGCAGCGTAGAAGTACTCTGTTGAAGGATTTCCTGTAAAGGATTTTTGAAGGAATATCCAATTGAAAGCTTGGGGTTCGCCTTTGGATGCTTACCCGTTCTTTTGGATCTTCAGGTAGGATTCCAAACATAATGTAATCGATGAACGGATCCCTCCAGTCGCCAATTGAAGTTTGAAGGATTGAAATACGACTTCCAACCACTTGGTGGCATTCAGCAACTGGTTGGTGTGTGTTATGAGGAGGAAGGATTCTTCTTTCGCATGCTGTGATTTGCATGTTTTCGCATACTGTGATTGCCATAGATGCGGTAAGTCCGGCCAGGGCATCTGCATGTATGTCTTCACCTCTACGAATGTAGGTGATGTGGCAGATGTCAAACTTTTGCAGAAGTGATTGTGCTTTGTTGTAGTAAGGCAGCAGATCAGGCTTCCTGACTTCAAATTTCTGATTCATCTGGTTGACGATGAGTTGAGAGTCTCCAAAGACTTCCAGCATGGTGATACCGGATTCAATGGCGAGTTCCAATCCTAGGATCAGAGCTTAATATTCAGCTGCATTGTTTGTGCATGGTTCCAATAGCGAGAAAGCGTGTGGAATCATGTTTTTGTCGGGGCTAACAAAGAGGATGCCAACTCCTGAGATCAGCTGCCTTTTTTCATTTGTCCTGGTTGCGCCGTCAAAGTACATGTCCCAGGAAGCATTTTGGGAGAAAGTCTCCACATTGTAGACTAGTTCGTCTGGGAGATCATCTCTGAGTGGAGAATATTTAGGCAATGGATGCTCTGCAAGGAAGTCCGCTAGAACTTGCCCTTTGATTGCCTTTTGTGGTACATACCTAATATCAAATTATGACAAAAGGATGGACCATTTTGCCAGTCGAGCATTGAGAGAACCTGCCTTTGTGACAAGGACCTTCAAGAGGTTGACCCTCGAGACCAGGTAGACTGTGTTGGAAAGTAAGTAGTGACGCAGCTTTTGTACGGCGAACATCACTGCAAGACATTCTTTTTCGACTAGAGAGTATCGATGCTCTGCACCTACTAGCATGCGGCTGAGGTAATATAGAGCAACTTCTTTTCTTTGATCATTTTCTTATGCAAGCAGAGCTCCCAAAGAGTGATCAAGGGCTCTTGTGTACAAGATGAATGGTTTTCCAGTGGTAGGAGCAGCTAACACTGGAGGTTTTGTCAGGTTTGACTTGATGATATCTTGGAAAGCAACTTCACAGTCAGCATCCCAGACAAAGTTTACACCTTTTTTCATCAACCAGGAGAATGGACGGCATTTCCCCGAAAGACTGGAGATGAACCGTCTGATGTAGGCCAATCTCCCTTGAAGCCCTTTGAGTTCTCTCAAGGTTCTTGGAGAGGGCATTTCTAGAATGGCTTTGACTTTTATGGGGTCAAGCTCTATTCCAGCTTTCCGAACTAAGAATCCGAGGAACTTACCCGACGAGATGCCGAAGAAGCATTTCAAAGGATTCATTCGCAGTTTGTGTTTACGAAGCTAGAGGAAGACTTCTCGAAGGTCTTCGAGATGATCTTCTTTCTTTGCTTTTGACGACGAGGTCATCAACGTAACATTCAACCGTCTTGTGCTGCATATCTTGGAATATCTTCATCATAGCCCTCTGATATGTGGCACCAGCATTTTTCAGACCAAATGGCATGACAGTGTAGCAATATAACGCCAAATGGGGTCCGAAAAGATGTATGTTTTTCATCTTCAGGATGCATCTTTATCTGATTGTAGCCAGAGAAACCATCCATGAATGTCATTCGCTCGAATCCACAGGTATTATCAATCATTACCTCTGGTATGGGGAGCGGAAATTTATTCTTTCGGGCATGCGCCATTTAGGTCTCTATGGTCAATACAGACCCTGATCTGCCCGTTTTTCTTTGTCACAGGGACAATGTTGGCCAACCATTCAGGATGTTGTTCCTCACGGATGAAGCCGACGCTTTTGAGTTTTTCAACTTCTTGTTCAATTTTATCCATCACGTCTGGACGGAATCTTCTTTGGCCTTGCTTGACAGGCTTGATGTCTTCTTGAAGATTGATTTTGTGGACCGCTATTTTGGGGTCTAAGCCAGGTATTTCAGCGTAAGACCATGTAAAGCAATCAACGAACTCACGAAGAAAGGCGATATACTCGGGTAACTCATCATCCTTTATATTCTTGCTTATGAATACAGGACGTGGGTTATCTGGTGTTCCCAAGTTTATCTTTTGAACAGGATCTTCTGTTGGAAGGTTCGAAGGTGGTTCCTCCACAATATTTTTGGAGGCTTCCAGCTCAACGAAGCCTTCTGGGTTTTCAAGGGTATTTCCAGACCAAGGTTTTGTTCCTTTCCATGGGTCTTCTTGATTGGTAATTTCCCCAAGGCTTGCTATGAGATGATCCCAATCGCCTGTTGAAACCGGGTCGAAGTAGGCTACTTCTTTTGGAGATGAGGGTTCTTCTGGGTCAGAAGACCACACGTCTGTGCCATCGGACAACTCCTCTTCATTGTCAGAGAAATCGTACGAACTGGATGAGCTTCCTCGATCTTTGTCAGGTGACTCATCAAAGAGATATCCAGGGAGATCGATGTCTTCATGGACTTGAGATGTTGAGGCTTGGAGCATTTTCCGTGAACAAGTCCTAAACAGCATCCAGCAACCTTTCTTCTTCGTTGACCAATTCATCGTCCCAAGCATCAATAGCTGTGAATTCTTCAGTCAGGAAGGGTGTGAACTTTGAAGTCACAGTCTCAGGAGAAGAAACCTGAGAGGGTGTCATCTCAGTGAAAGTCACGTGAGATGAGGTGGCTCCAGAAGATACATTATTAGGCGTCGCCGGAGTGTAAGTGATCTCATCAGACGATGCTTCAGAAGAGCTATAATCCCGAATTATCACATTACAGGAAGCTCTGACAGGAGACGTTGCCTGATCGGAGTCAGACTCATCCTCAGATGTAAGAGGATTGTCTATCCAGCAATTTTCTCCATTTTCAGGAGTTAAGGGAGGATGTACCGGATGGTCTTCAGGGACTTCAGGCTCTGGATTGCGAGGAGGCTCGTTGATGCAGTCTTGCTCTTGTTCTAGAGCGAGACGCTGCAAGATCCTTGCATATTCTTCAAGATCAGGCATGGGAGCCAAATCTTCTTCTTCATCAACTCTTTGTGGCTCAACATTGTTGATTTCCACTGGAGCAATGAGGGGTGCTGGTTCAACAGCATTTTCTTGTATGTAGGGGGTTATACCAGATTACTGGCATAAGATGATTCTCAGGAACCCATTCTTCATCGAAGAGATATTCTCCTATTTCAAGGGACTCCTCCCAATCGTCTGTGTAGTTGGATTCGAATACATCATCGGTGTCGCTGGACTCGTATCCATCAATGGAGAATCCAACTACCGAATTGCAAGAGTATGATGCCTCCTGCGTGGCTTCTTTGAATTGAGGTGGCATGAAATCACTGAGAGTGAATTTTCTTACCCCCTTTGAAGTCTCTGGAAGGGATATTTTTATTGCCTCCAGTGAAGTGGTAGAGGAAGCCTCTGCTTTTTCTTTGACTTCTTGTTTTGGCTGGGTCTTCTCTTGCCGTTTGAGCTTGAGGAGATGTTTCCTAGCCTGCCTTCACTGCTGAGCTGTAGGCTTTGTTTTCACGACCTCCCAATTTTCATCTTCTAGGAGATCGGGATGTACCCATATGGGTTGTCCGTCTGGTGTCGGGTAAGGAACCAGTTCCTCGGACGCTTGGATTGAGTTTATCACCTTGAAGGAAGTAGTGATCTTCTTCTTCGGTGATTTTGATGTTTGTCCACATGTCACCATGTTGACGGAGGCAGACCCATAGTTTTTGTCCAAGGTGATGACTCCGTTTTTCTACATTTCGTTTATTTTCTCCCTCACAACGAAGCATTGATTGAGAGGATGCGAGATCATCTGATGGTATGGATAGTACTGAGGATCGTTGGTTTTGCCAACATCACCCGGTCTTTTTGGTTTAGGCAAGGTGAGCTTGCCGTTTGCCACAAGAGCCCCGAAGATTTCATCAACATCTTCATCAAACGGGTATTTCTTCTCTACTCGTTCTTTGAAGGCATCAGAGAGTTCAGGTCTCTTACCAGCAGCTTTGTTTTCAGCTTTCTTTGGTGGCTGAGGAGCTGACTTGATCTGCACATTAAGGACCTCTTTCTTCTTTGGTTTAGAGGTTGTAATGGCGGTTGGCTCTATTCTTGATGATTTCTGACTGTTGAGGTCTTTAATCACCGTTTCGCTTCCATGGAAGCTTCTAGGAGTTCTCCCAGGTTTTTTGATTTGTTGCCGATGTTCATGGAGCGGATTCTGGCTCTCATGTTGTTTCGGTAGATGTCGACTAGCGACGCTTGTGGCAATACATCAGAGCATTTGTATGCCATTGCTTTCCACTTATGAATGAAGTCATATGTTGACTCATTCTCCCCCTGTTTTAGGCTGCACAGCTGAGCCATAGTAGTGGGATGATCCTCACCTTTGAAGTGAGTCAGGAAACGTGTCTCTAGCATGGCCCAGTTTTGGATGGAGTCCTCCGGCAGAGTGGAGTACCAATCGAAGGCCCTACCTTTTAGGGTTACTTGCAAAGTGGCGGATCTTGAGTGCATATTGATCCGTGATAGCTCCCGTCAGGATCTTGAAGTGGATGATGTGCTATCTGGCTGATCCTTTCCCCGTATATGTTTGGAGAATAGGATGCTTGAATTTTGTGGGGAACGGGACCGAGTCCATCCATAAGGGATATGGTGGCTTGATCTCATGCTCCTTGAGTATATCCTCTTCTTTTGCTTTGGCGAGGATACTGTCTACGTCCTTTTTGGTAAGGGCGCGTGACTCATTTTCTTCTCCATTTACCTCATCGTCTTGATGATTCGGAGGAGGTTCATTGTTCGCCTGATTTTGGATGGCGATGAGAAGGTTTTCCATCAGAGTTTCAATCCTCTGCTGGCCTTGTTCCAACTGCTGGATGTGGGTGATCGCATCATCTTGAGGTGGATTGCGGGGTGGTGGCTCAGAATTTGTAGCCAAGACGTTCATCCATCGTGAGTCGAACGAAGAAACTGTCCTGGTGACTGAGCTGGGGCTCATTCTTTTTGAAGAAGAGCTTGAGGAAGGATCACTCTGCCATCCTTTGCTTGAAGGAGCAGGGGATTCTTCTGAATGTCTTCTTGTCCTAGAGACGTTGCGGGTCATCGGACGTCGGACATGGATTTTTTTTGTTGACTTTTGGTGCCTTATGGTTTTTCCAACCATATGGACGACAGCAACTTGGTTGGGTCTATCTTTTTCGACCCATTTGGGAGAGACTTGAAGTGTAGGAGGCTGGGTCCTTTGGTTCTCTAGTCTCTTTTGCCGATACGACGCGCGGAGACATATACGACGAGCAACTTGAGCTTCGGTCAGTTCTGGCTGGGCTTTGACAATGAAGGATGTGCTCCTTTGGGCGCAGCAGCCGAGCATGTCTTCTTTGTAGCTGGGCAAGGACAGGATGCGAACCCTGTCCTTCGCCTGTTGCAGCGAAGCTTTGAATTTTTGGAGTTCGGCTCCTATAGAGATGAAGGGTCGAACTGCAGGTTTGTAGGACTTAGCAGGTGCTTGCAAAGGCCTTGTGATGCATGACTTGGTTTTGGGCTTGTAGGAACAAGCCGGCTCATGCTGGGTTGACTTGAGAGTCAGATATGAGATGGGTCTCTCCTCCTTCATGTAGGCAAGAGGGTAGAACTGGTTCTCCTTGAGTGGCGTCAGGAATGCTGGCTTGGTGGATGTTTGGGACCTTCTTTGTTTTGGTGAAGGTCTTGGGGACCAAGTCTTGGGATAGACCTGGTCATTTGAGGGTTGAGGCTTCGTGGGGCTGCCACAGGCTTCGGTCCTTCTGGTGCTCGCCTTTGGTGTCACGGTAGTGACATGTTGAGAGGCGAGTTTCTGCTTCTTGGAAGGAGTAGTTTGTTCTTCAGGAAGTGGGAATGGTCCCAGCGTCCCAAAGACGATAGTCCGGGGAGTCGAGGTCGACCCAGAGTTCAGAGAGTTGCAGAGGGAGTTGACGCTTCGGCAGCTGATGGGGCGCTTGTAGGTGCGTGTGGTTTGCTTCTGTTGAAGCATGAGTTCGTGCTTGTTCTCGTCGAAGGTAATGGTTAGTGAAGCTGCCATTGTTAGTTTTCGAAAAGTTTCTAAAACAAGACCACATCCATTAGTAATCACAAGAATATAATGATCATAAATGGGAAGTTCTATGGTTTTGTCTTTTCAAATTGCTCGAGGAAGATGACCCAAGCAATATGAAGAAGGCAAAAAGCCATAGAGGGTACAATTGTTCTGATCGCAGGTATGGAAGCCCAGAATGAGCATCCCATTGACTGCTAGAAGCAATTGTGAACTTAAATTCGACTTATCGAGAAGCAGAGCTTGCTCGAGGTAAGAAGAATTAAAGTTGGAGTTACAAATGTGCCGGTCGCGAATACAGTAGACCCTGAAAGGGCGTACTAGTACCGCTAGACACAAATGTTTTGAGACCGCATCCATGAGATGAGATTCTCTGTTTCGAAAGGTCAAGATTGAATTCATCAAAGAGAGCAGATGGTATTCCGATCTGAACACGGGCTCAGCAATTTCCGCGAGCGCCAGTGCTCAAGAAATGAACCATAATTTCTCGGATCTGAATCCAAAAATGACGAGTTTTTTTTTTTTTTTTGAAAGGCCAATATCGGTTTCATCAAAGAGAGCAAAAGGCACTCCAATTTGAACACGGGCACACGATTTCCGCGAGCGCCAGTGCTCAGAAAGGAGAAGACCAAGATTTCTCCAATCTAAACCCAAAATGACGGAAGTTTCTTTTTTTTGAAGATTTTTTTTTTGAAGATTTTTTTTTAAAAAAAATCTTTTTTTTATTTGTTTATTTTTTTTAAAGATTTTTTTTGAAAATTTTTTTTTATTTTAAAATTTTTATTTTTAAAAATTTTATTTTTGAAAAAATTTTATTTAAAAGACGAGAGAGTACACATAGGCCTCCTAACCCGGTCTTATGAAATCTCGATTGATAGAATTGCCCCCAGGTAAGGGTATGATTACTTAATGAACCCGTTTGGAGGACCCTTGCCTAGAACAGTCAAGCTGCCTCCACACTCTGGACAAGGCTTTTCTTGAATCAACCATGATCAAAGAACGCAGTTGGTTTAACCTTTAGTGGTCTATGTCTTTTTTTTTATTTTTATATATATATGTATTTTTTTTAGATCTTTAATGAACTCATCGAAGAGAAACGATGGCCCAAAACCTTAGTCGAACAGGCTCAACATTTCTGCAAGCACGATGAATGATAGGAAAGGATCAAGGTTTCTCAATTTTGAATCCAAAATGAAAAATCTGATTTTTTGTTCTAGATCTTTAATGAACTCATCGAAGAGAAACGATGGCCTAAAACCTTAGTCGAACAGGCTCAACATTTCTGCAAGCACGATGAACGATAGGAAAGGATCAAGGTTTCTCAATTTTGAATCCAAAATGAAAAATCTGATTTTTTTTTCTAGATCTTTAATGAACTCATCGAAGAGAAACGATGGCCCAAAACCTTAGTCGAATAGGCTCAACATTTCTGCAAGCACGATGAACGATAAGAAAGGATCAAGGTTTCTCAATTTTGAATCCAAAATGAAAAATCTGATTTTTTGTTTTTTTGTTTTTTTTTCTCGATCTTTAATGAACTCATCGGAGAGAAACGATGGCCCAAAACCTTAGTCGAACAAGCTCAACATTTCTACAAGCACGATGAACGATAGGAAAGGATCAAGGTTTCTCAATTTTGAATCCAAAATGAAAAATCTGATTTTTTATTTTTATTTTTTTTCTAGATCTTTAATGAACTCATCGAAGAGAAACGATGGCCCAAAACCTTAGTCGAACATGCTCAACAATTCTGCAAGCACGATGAACGATAGGAAAGGAACAAGGTTTCTCAATTTTGAATCCAAAATGAAAAATCTGATTTTTTTTTATTTTGAAAAGAGAAATAGTGGAAATAAATTCAAAGAATTAGAAATTTTCAAAAAAATCTCATCTCATTTTTTTTAGATGCGAAATTCAACATAGGCCACCAATTAGAAAGTAGCCAAGGAATCAAGAAAAGAAGTATAAGCATAGAGCAATAGATATGACATGCAAATATTTTATTTCTAGCATCGTGTTCTCAAATGAACGGGTATAACCGGGTGTGCCAGCTTGATGGACCGGCGCATTCTGCTCGCTCGGTTCTACCGAGGTCGGCGGACGTGGGAGTCCGTTTGGGTCCGACCCTTTCGTAACCGGAGGGGGGCAGAAGCGGGCATCAACATTTCTTTTGTGTGGGTGTACCAGATTTTCTATTTTACTTGGAATTGCAAGTGGTGATCCGGAGATCAACCTTCGCAAGTAAAAAGGAAATCAACTTCTTTCAAGTTTTCCATTGCACATATATTTAAGGAAAGAGACATTTTCTTGATTTGCCGTGAAAGGCGATTTTTTGGCATTTATAGCCGATTTTGGCATTTATAGCCAATTTTTGGCGTTTATAGCCGATTTACAATTCTTATCAATAATGAAAGACGAGTTGTGATTTTGTCTCTTTTGAAAAAATACAAACTACAATGAAAAGCAAGAAAAGGAGGATCTAACTTCTCAGGAGATTGTGGAGGACCCGTTCAGATTGACGGTCGCAAGCCATATGTGGACTTCGCCATCATCCATGCAAATGAGAACAGAGGATGCTCTTGATTTGCTTGGCTTGGCTATAACCTCAGGTTTTTAGAGGACAAAGACCAAAAGGAGGTCCTATGTCCAATAAAAAGCCAAGTAGATGGGCTGAAAAGCCATGTCTAAGCCATTGGAGGCAGAAGGAGAAGGCAAGGACCTTGGGGGGTACCCCCCGAGGGACTTTTGTTACCTTGTAGCGGTGGTCGGAGGAGATTGAGGGCATTTAATCACCTTTAATCGCCATGATGGGAGGAGTTTCATAGGTTAAATGCTATGAATCTCTTGACTTGTAACTCCCAGATGCTTGCTTCTGATTAGGCCGTCCAAAGGAATGGATTAATGACTGTAATAAAGCTAGTCAATTAATTGCATTAAGTGGTCGCCGAGCAGTTGAAAAAGCGGGCCGTGCCGCGTCTTTTAGGATTCTTCTGGTGATGATCATCGATGGATCTTCATGTAGATCGACATCGGATGATCATGTAACTTCAGGTATTGGTTGCCAACAGCGGATCGGTGCCATCTGTCCTATCGATTTCTTGATCGGTCGGGTAGAAAGCACACTTTTTTGGTTGACCGGTTGGCGATCAATGTTGATTTTGATACTCTTGATGATTGACCCGTGTTTTTGATGGATGTCAGAGGTTTTGGTGTCTCAAAAGTATGAATTTTGGAAAATACAAGAGGCCGGACGCTTCGAATCGCGAAAAAATGACGAAAAACGGGGTTTCCGGGGCCCTCCTGGCGATCCCGGGCTCCAGGGTCGCCAGGGTCTGTGACCCTGGGGGGTTTTCCCCCCTTTTGTCCCGTTTTGTGTCCATTTTTGTTGTTTTTTTATTCTTTTTTCTTCTGTATTTTCCTTAACATTTTTTATCATTTATTGGCCTGATTTCCCTGTAGAAAACCGGATGAGAATCCTTGCATTTTATTTTGCAAAGTCTCCAACTTTCTGGGAAAGCCAAAGACTTTGTCGCGCAGAGTTGCCGATTTTCCGTCAGAAGCTGAAACTGGGTCAAACGATGTCGGAATGACCTGAAATTTGGTGTGAAGCCTGCTGAGCAATAAATAAGACCAACCATAGGCTTTTTTTTTTGAGTTTTGAAGCCGTTTGGGGTCCTATCACTAGTAGACTTGCTTTTGTCGCGATGAAGATGTCGCAGCTTGATGTGCGGTCAACCGATGTCCGATTGACTCGAAATTTGACAGGGAACCTATTGGAGTCATTTTAAGATGATCCATAGGCTCTGTGTTGGAAACCATGGTCCCGGGGAGCTTCCCCCCCGAGAGGCCTGATTTAGCTGTTCGAGGGTTGATGTAGGGTCAAACGTTGTCGGTTTGACTCGGAACTTGACGTGGAGCCTTTTGGATGTATTTTGAGACCATCCATCGACTCTGATCGAAGATTTGGTGTCTCCAATGCTTTCGCCGCCGGGAGCTCCTTTTCAGCTGCCGGAGAAGCGAAGTTAGGCCAAATGATTTTGAAATGGCCCGAAACTTCTTGTCTACTCCTTTTTTGGCTGTCTTGAACGATCTTGCAGTTTTTATTTGATTCTGACAAGATTTGATTTTTTGGAAGTAGCATTGCCTATTTATTGCAGGTTGCGACTTCATGTAGCTTTTTGGATCTTGAAGAGGCAAAGTGACATTTTTGGTGTCAACACCGTCATTTCCTACAAGTTACTCTACCCTCGAGTGAAGTGCTCGTGCCAGTTACCGATTTTTCCAGCTGCCGTTTCACGTTCCGTGCCCTCGGCTGGCCGTTTTTGAGCCTAAGCGTTGAAAAATCCCATGTTTCGCTCGTAATTCTCTAACCTGGAGTCCTATTTACGAACCGTCACTTCCTACCAGTTACTCTACCCTCGAGCGAAGTGCTTGTGCCAGTTTCCGATTTTTCCCATGGCCGTTTCCATTTCATGCACCTAGTGGTCCGTTTTCGAGCCTAAACGTTGGAAAATCCCATGTTTCGCTCGACATTCTCTAACCGGGAGTCCGATTTGTGAACCGAGTGTTCCAACAAGTTTCTCTACCCTCGAGCGAAGTGCTCGTGCCGGTTCCCGATTTTTTCCTGCGGCCGTTTCAAGTTCCGTGCCCCCGGCGGGCCGATTTTTAGCGTTGGAAAATCCCATATTTCGCTCATAATTCTCAAGTCGGGATTCCTAGTTACGAACTGTTAGTTCCAGCAAGTTACTCTACACTCGAGCGAAGTGCACGTGCCGGTTTTCGATTTCTCCCGCTGCCGTTTCCCATTCCGGGCCCTCGGCGGGCTGTTTTCGACTCCAAATATTGGAAAATCCCATGTTTCGCTCGTAATTCTCTAATCGCGAGTCCTATTTGTGAACCGTTAGTTCCTACAAATTACTCTACCCTCAAGCGAAGTTCTCGTGCCTGTTTCCAATTTTTCCCGCGGCCGATTCCCGTTCTGGGCCCTCGGCGGGCTGTTTTTGAGACTTAGTATTGGAAAATCCCATGTTTCGTTTGTAATTCTTTAACCGGGAGTCCTATTTGCGAACCGTCATTCCCAGCAAGCTAATCTACACTCGAGCGAAGTTCTCGTGCCGGTTTCCGGTTTCTCCCGCTGTCGTTTCCAATTCTAGTCCCCCGGCGTGCTGTTTTCGAGCCTAACTGTTGGAAAATCATATATTTCGGTCGTAATTCTCTAACCGGGAGTCCTATTTGCGAACCGTTAGTTCCTACAAGTTACTCTACCCACGAGGGAAGTGCTCGTGTATTTTTTTTTCTCCAGGGGCCGTTTCCCATTCCGGCCCCCGGCGGGCCGTTTTCGAGCCTAAGTGTTGGAAAATCCCATGTTTCACTAGTAATTCTCTAACCGGGAGTCCTATTTGCGAACCGTCAATTCCTACTAGTTACGCCACCCTCGAGCGAAGTGCTCATACCGGTTTCCCACTTTTCCCCCGTCTGTTTCCCTAATCCGTGCCCGCGGTGGGCTGTTTTCGAGCCTAAGCGATAGAAAGTCCCATGTTTCGCTAGTAATTCTCTAACCAGGAGTCCTATTTGTGAACCGTTAGTTCCTACAAGTTACTCTATCCTCGATCTATGTGGTCGTGCTGGTTTCTGATTTTTTCCACAAATGTTTCCCATTCTGGGCCCCTGGCGGGTCGTTTTCAAGCCTAAGTGTAAGAGAATCCCATGTTTCATTCGTACTTCTCTAACCGTGAGTCCGATTTCCGAACCGTCATTTCCTACAAGTTACTCTACCCTCGATCGAAGTGCTCGTGCCAGTTACCGATTTTTCCCGCCGTCGTTTCCCATTCCGTGCCCTCGGCGGGCCGTTTTTTAGCCTAAGCGTTGAAAAATCCCATGTTTCGCTCGTAATTCTCTAACCAGGAGTCCTATTTACGAATCGTCACTTACTACCAGTGTAACGCCCAAATTCCGGATACCGAGAAAATCGTCAAAGTACCGAAATTGGCGCGCTACTTCCCGGAAAATCCGAGAACTTCCAAGATCGTAGGTCCGCAGTGAGGTCCAATTTAAAACTTTTTGAATGAATATGTAACAACAGTTATTATTGCGGAAGCGTATTATAAGCGGAAGCCATACAGAGATAGCGGAAGCATAAGGTATCATCGTATATATGTCAAATGTAGATGGGCTGATGTCCAGCCTAAATGTATAGAGATAACAAATCAAAGTTTAATTACATATTTTTCATTACTACCCAACTCACAACAAATGTCTCTCAAAACCCAGACAAAAGAACACTCAGACCCCTGCAGCTAGTGTCGTCTCTCCACCTTCCGGCTCGACCTCATGGTCGGCCGGCCCCCATCCGTAGTCGCCTACTACGGGCACCTCAACGAGTGCGAACGCGTCGCCCTCGAACTCTGGGTCAAGACCTAAGCACCAAGAGTGGGTCAGATCTAAAGATCTGGCAAGTCACAATATGCAGATAATATAGAATGTATGCATCAAATGAGTAGAGACATGTATAAAGTTAAGAGAGTAACAAAGGTACATATGCTATGCAGTCGTGCAAGATGACCATGTAGAATCATAATAAGCATAACAGTAATAAACCTACACAATATGGCACATCCACATAAGCTGGTCACCGTGGGATATTATGTCGCGGCCCTCCCATACTGAACACAGTCACGGTAGGGATCCTAAGCTAATGCTAGGGATTACTAACCCTGCAAAATATCACCAACATCATCCACAACGACCGGAACCGGCATCACACCGTCCATCCCAACAGTGCTCATCATGATAGCCACACAACAAATCTCAATAGCTCCTACCAATGATGATCAGTCCAACTGGCTGAGCTTAAATCAACTCAGTGAATGTCTATGCCGACTCGGAAACAATAAAGGTCTGTGTCTGTCTAGGCTTTACCTTGCGTGAACAAGGTCCTAACAAAAGGTCCCTAAGAGGTCCAAGTACTCAATATAAACTGTGGATCATAGTCCAAGTCCAATCCCATCATTGGATCCATACTAAGGCCCACCAAATACATGGCCTGATCTATAACAGTCCATATGAGATACAAGTCCATATTCAATGACATATGATCCATTTACAACCTTAATGGGTCACAAGCCCATACAATCTAACCTCTCCATTCTAGGGTAATTCACATCCAACTTAGGCCATAAAAAGGGCCCGCCTAGCCACAGACACGGGTCAATGATCCACCAAATCAGATTACCGGGTCACCTCTACGTATTCCTAGGTTTAGGTCCTCCATTTTCCATTTAATTAACAGGTATGAGCAATAATAAGGACAATAGAGTGATAGTCATAGTATGAGGGAGATGAATCTCCAAGTACACGAATCATAGGGAGATAGCAACAGTCCTAACCTAGGTAAATGGTCCACTCTCGAATACAGGTCCATCTCAGGTAATTCGATCTTTAAGTGAAACCACAGATGCTAAGGAATATTGTGTTTGGTGCTTAGAAGTTGTGTGCATCATTTGGTAACGTATAAAGGTCGAATCATCTAAGATTACATAACCAGGACTTTAATTAGTGGACCCCACGAGTCAAGGTTGAGCCGTACCATTGACTCGTGGCTGGCACAGTGATGGAAGTCTATTTGAATGGTCAATGGGCCCTACATATGATTGCAACAACAGAAATTAGAATCTGGGGATCGTCACTGTACACAGTGTGCTCAGCCGACCTCCTGGCCTGGGCGGTCAGCTCGGCACACTGGGACCAGAGAAGGAAAAACACCCTACAGGCAAAGCCTGTTTGTCCAGAACTTCCTGTGAGTTCGGCTAACTCCCTGGCCTGGATAGTTGGCCGTACACACTAAGAATTCTGGCTAAGGGAATGTCCCAGGTTCTAGTCTCCTTTGTTGAAATCCCGCCTTTTTGGAAATCCATCTCGGAGTTCGGCTAAGCAATGGAGCTCAATTGATACTCAGTTCGGCCACCCAGCTCAGCTCGGCAAAGGGCCTAGCTCAGTTCGGCCACCCAACTGAGTTCAGAAAATGCATTGAGTTCGGTTAGGCATTGAGATTGGTTTAGCTCTCAGCTCGGTTAAGCACTGAGTTCGGCTAAGCTCGAAGTCCGGTCTGGCACGGAACCCGGTCTGGCGCTGAGCTCAGTAAAACACTGAGTTCGGCCATAACACTGAGTTCGGCCATAACACTGAACTCGGCCTTGAGCACTGAGCTCGGCCTAGACACTTAGCTCGGCTAAACGCGAATCTCATCCTAACCATTATGCTCGGCAGAACTCTGAGTTCAGCTAGTGTTGAATCCAGCCATCGCTGAGTCCGGCCAGTACTGAGCTCGGCAGTTGCTGAGCTGCGCTAACGCTGAGCTCGGCAACCGCTGGGCTCTGCAGGTGCGGAGCTCGGCCATCGCTGGACTCTGTCCATCTCTCCTATCAGTGTTGTGTTCTGTTACAGAACCCAGTTCTGCGACAGGACACAACTCCTCTTCATTAAGCACAGGAATGGTGGTCCACCTCTGATCAGAATCCAGATCAAGTAGCACCCCATGGTCGCACAGTGCCCCTCACATAGATGTAGGGTCCTGATCTACCAAGGGTGGTCCTACTTCGATTCCGATCACAACACAACGAGGTGGGTTCTCGTCATTCCATCTCCGGAAATTCATTCCCGTGACCCAATTCTACTGGGATTCTCCATAGACCATTACAGAAACAAAACAAATCATTCCTACATCATCCACCCATCATCAACCGGCCATTGATCATCCAAATGAGGTAATCCCATCCATCAATGGCCAAAGGAACCAAACAAACATGCTCAAGGATCGATCTAAACAAATATATTACGAATTGGAATTCTACTGCAAATCAAAGGAAGGAAACATGCAATCTAGACTACCAGCACAGTGCACTTGCCTTGATCGATTGAAGGTAGAAGGAAAAGAAAGAAAACCACAGGGAAAAAGAGAAAAGGTCTCGACAGTAGCTCTTATGGTGCAGGTCGATCTCGGCTGGCCTTCTGTTAAGGGATTTCTGGGGCGAGGAAGAGAAAAGAGAGATTGGAGGGGGAGACGAGGGTTCGTTGCAGGGAATTGGGGAAGAAGAAGACGAAGAAGAAGAGATTGAAACTTGAGAGAAAGGAAAAAGGAGATGAACAGTAGTTGTTAGGGCAGGGGAGGGTTTTGTTTATATAGGTTGGGTTTTTGGGTTAGGGACAAAATTGCCCTTGGGGTTAGAATAAGATTAGGGTTAGGGTAGAGGGTATTTAGGTCTTTAGGTGACCTTCTAGAAGATTCTTTGGTGCAAACCCCGCTATGGTAAATACAAAACTCTAGCTAGGGCCTCTAACAAACTAACTAACTCTAAGAATAACAAAAGACACCCTATTGACTCTACTAATTACACCATTAGTCTAACCGTAGGAAAATACATAACTACCCTCACTAAGTCCCATAATTAATATAATTAAAATACTTAAGCTAATATATAGTATTCAAATTCACATTGAGGGCCCACCAGGGGTGGGGTCTCACATTCCTCCCTCCTTTAAAACATTTGGTCCCCAAATGTAAAAACAAAGTAGGGACAGACCTGCGGTAGAAGATGTGGATAATCTCTTGCCACCTGGTCTCGTAGCTCCCAAGTAGCCTCTTCCGGAGTGTGATGCTCCCACTGAACCTTCACGAACTGGATGGTTCGGTCCCGAAGCACCTTCTCCTTGGTGTCGATGACGGCGACTGGCTTGGCGATGTAGGACGCGTCGGGCTGGATGTCGAGCGGCTGGTGATGCAGAATGTGGGTAGGATCCTCCACATACTTCCTCAACATCGAGACATGGAAGACGTCGTGCACACCTGATAGCTCTGCTGGCAACTGAAGTCTGTAAGCGACATCTCCGATCCTGGCCTTGATCTCAAAGGGTCCGACGTATCTCCGTGCTAACTTGCCCTTCTCGCCGAATCTGAGGGTGCCTCGAGCTGGGGAAACCTTCAGGAAAACACGATCTCCCTTCTGGAACTCGAGTGGTCTGCGCCGATTGTCTGCGTAGCTCTTCTGTCGACTGCGGCTAATCTTCAGGTTCTCCACTATCTGGTGGATCTTCTCACTGGTGTCGCCGACAATAGATGGTCCATGGAAACTCCTGACACCAACTTCCTCCCAACAGACTGGGGTCTTGCACTTCCTGCCGTACAATGCCTCGAACGGTGCCATCTTGATGCTCGAGTGGTAACTGTTGTTGTAGGCAAACTCACAGAGTGGCAAAGAATCCTCCCAGTTCTCCTTGTAGTCTAGGACACAAGCTCGCAACATATCCTCCAAGGTCTGATTGGTGCGCTCTGTCTGTCCGTCTGTCTGAGGATGATAGGCTGTGCTGAAGCTCAACTTGGTACCCAAAGCTCGCTGAAGACTATCCCAAAAGTGAGAAGTGAAGCGTGGATCTCTGTCTGAAACAATCGAAGCTGGAACTCCGTGCAAAGAGACGATCTTATCCACATACAGCTTAGCAAGGACGTCGAGTCCTGCTCTCATCGACACTGGCAAGAAGTGAGCTGACTTAGTCAGTCTATCCACGATCACCCAAATGCCATCACTGCGTCTCCTGGTAGCTGGAAGTCCTGCAATAAAATCCATGGTAATATGCTCCCACTTCCACTGAGGTATCTCGAGCTGATGAAGTAGCCCTGGTGGCTTCTGGTGCTCGGCTTTGATTTGCTGACAGGTCAGACATCTGGACACATAGCCTGCAATCTCTTTCTTCATGTTGTTCCACCAGTAGTAGCTCCTCAGGTTCCTATACATCTTGGTGCTGCCCGGGTGAATCGAATATCTGCTGTGGTGTGCATCTGCTAAGATCTGGTCCTTCAGCTCCTGGATATCTGGTACACACAGCCTGTCCTGGTAGTAGAGTACTCCACCAATCAGTCTGAACTCTGGCCTCTGGTCAATCTGCTCGATCACTCTGACAAGCTTAGGATCGCTGCGTTGACTGTCCTTGACCTCTCCGAGCAACTCTGGTTCCCATGCGGACATGGTGGCAAGCATAACTCGGTCGCTGAGCGGCTGAAACTGGACATCCAAGTCACTGAAGACATCGGTCCACACACCCTCTGCTGCTAGAAAGCTGACTAGGGCGGTCTTCCTGCTCAAAGCGTCTGCCACGACATTCGCCTTACCCGGGTGGTATTTGATTGGGAAGTCGTAGTCCTTGATGTACTCCATCCAACGCCTCTGACGGTTGTTGAGATCATGCTGAGTGAACAGGTACTGCAAACTGCGATGATCTGAATGGACTTCGAACTTCTCTCCGTAGAGGTAATGCCGCCACATCTTCAGTGCGAACACGACTGCTGCAAGCTCCAGGTCGTGAGTAGCATACTTCTTCTCGTGTTCCTTCAGCTGGCGTGATCCATAAGCAATGACCTTACCCTCCTGCATCAATACACAACCGAGACCGGTCCCTGAAGCATCGGTGAAGACAACGAAACCGCCTGTACCAGAAGGTAAAGATAAGATCGGTGCTGACGTCAGTCTCTCCTTCAGCTCTTGAAAGCTGTCCTCGCATGCATCGGTCCATACGAACGGTACGTCCTTCCTCGTCAGCTTGGTCAAAGGGGCTGAAATCGAAGAGAAACTTTTGACAAATCTGCGGTAGTAGCCTGCTAAGCCAAGGAAACTCCGAACTTCTGTGACATTCTTCGGTCTCTCCCAGTTCACTACTGCCTCGATCTTCGCTGGATCCACTGCTAGGCCGTCTCTGGAGATGATATGTCCGAGGAAGACTACCTGCTCCAACCAGAACTCGCACTTGCTGAGCTTTGCGTACAGCTGGTTGTCACGTAGCAACTGTAGAGACGTCCTCAAATGCTGCTCGTGCTCCTCTCTGGACTTGGAGTAGACCAACACGTCGTCGATGAACACCACCGTGAAACTGTCGAGGTGTGGGGCGAAGATCTTGTTCATCAGGGCCATGAACACTGCCGGTGCATTCGTCAACCCGAACGGCATTACAAGGAACTCATAGTGCCCGTAACGAGTACGAAATGCTGTCTTCTGTACATCCTGCTCTCTGACTCGCAGCTGATGGTATCCCGATCTCAGGTCCACCTTTGAGAAGTACTGCGCTCCCTGAAGCTGATCGAAAAGCTCGTCGATCCGAGGAAGAGGATACTTGTTCTTCACTGTTGCCTGGTTCAGCTGCCTGTAGTCGATGCACATTCTCATTGATCCATCCTTCTTCTTCACGAAGAGTACAGGTGCTCCCCAAGGTGACATGCTCGGTCTGATGAAGCCCTTGTCTATCAACTCTTGCAACTGGGTCTTCAACTCTCGCAGCTCTGCCGGAGCCATGCGGTAAGGAGCTCTGGAAATCGGTGCGGTGCCTGGCACAAGCTCGATGGTGAAGTCGATCTCTCTGACTGGAGGCAATCCTGGGATCTCGTCGGGAAACACGTCTGGAAACTCGCAAACAACTGGGATCTCCTCGACTCCCTTGGACTTCTTGTCCTCTGAGATGAATGCGATGTAGCCTTCGCAACCTGATCTCACTAGCCTCTCTGCCTTCAGTGCTGAAATCAACCTAGTGCTGGGTGGTCTCCTCTCACCCACAAACTCGATCGTGGCATCTGAACCGTCGATAGTAAGTCTGACTATCTTCTCGAAGCAATCCATCACCGCTCGATATCTGGCCAACCAATCCATCCCCAAGATAACGTCGAAGTCATGCATGGGTAACACGATCAAATCTGCAAACATAATGTACTCCCCGATCTGCACTCGGCATCTGGGGTGGTAAGTCTGACACACTACCCTCTTGCCCACGGGCGTAGACACAACTAGCGTATAAGGCAACTCCTCTCCTACCCCACCAAGAACTAAAGCAAAAGCAGAAGACACATAGGAATGTGTCGCACCAGGATCAAACAATACTCTAGCAATCTGATCACAAATAGAAAGAGTACCTTCAACGACGTTCCCTGCAGCTTCGGCCTCCTCATGTGT
Organism: Litsea cubeba; assembly: GCA_012931725.1. Taxonomy (NCBI): domain Eukaryota; kingdom Viridiplantae; phylum Streptophyta; class Magnoliopsida; order Laurales; family Lauraceae; genus Litsea; species Litsea cubeba. The sequence continues at coordinate 33,707,971 of CM022947.1, forward strand.
GAGTGCAAATGCCTGGCCTGCGGCCTGAGGTCTCTGCTGCTGTCGCTGCTGTCCATGGGGCCTCTGGTATCGTCCCCTCTGGTAGTGCTGTCCCCTAGGCTGCTGGGGTCCACGTGCCTGTTGCTGGGCACGGTACTGCTGCTGAGGTGGCTGGGGTGCCGGTTGCAATCTGCTGAACGGGTGGAGCTGGAGCTGGAGCTGGTGCCCTCGGTGGTGCGGGAAGCTGAAGCATCGGGGCCTGAGGCTGTCCTCCTCTGAATGGGCAAAATCTGGAGATGTGTCCTGTCTCCCCACAGTCATAGCATACTCTGGGCCCACGCTGCTGCTGCTGATGAGGCTGCCGCTGATACTGATGCTGCCTGGCCTGGCCTGCTGGCCTCTGTCTCTGAAATGGCTGCTGCTGTATGGGCAAAGGCTGCGGTCTGACCAAGGCGGCTCTAACTCGCCTCTGCTGCTGGCTAGCCTCGATCCGCTGCAGACGCTCCTCTGCCCAGTAAGCTCTCCTCAAAGCCTCCTCATAAGTGTGAATCTCAATGCAAGACATGTTAAGCTGAATGTCATCTCTCAGCCCATCGACGAACCGACGGATCCTCTCGGACTCAGGTGTGATCAGAGCCTCTGCAAAACGAGAAAGCTGGGTGAAGCGAACCTCATACTGGTAGACAGTCATGCTGCCTTGCACCAGCGCCTGAAATTCCCGCAGCTTGCGGTCTCTGACGTGAGATGGTATGAACTTCCGAAGGAAGTCCGCCCTGAATGCAGTCCAAGCGATCTCGTCTCCTATCGCCTCGAAATGACGCTGAATCGTCCTCCACCAGTCCTCCGCGACTCCCCGAAACATGTAAGCGGCCAACTGCACTCTCTGCTGACCGGTGCACTCGAAGACCTTGAAGATCTTCTCCATCCGCACGATCCACTCGTCGGCCACCAGCGGGTCATCGGCGCCAGTGAACTCAGGGGGTCCCCTTTTGAGGAACCTCTCAAATATGACGTTCGGGTCTGCCTCCCGAACGGATGCCGCTGCTGTGCCTGGCTGAGCCACTCTGTCCATGATGTCCAAGACTTGCGTCTGGAATTGGGCAAAATCCTCGGCCTGCTGCTGCTGCGCCGACGCCTGGGCCTCCTGGGAAACGAGGAAGGCCTGCAAGAACCTCTGGAAACGCTGCTCGAAGTCTGGCTGACTACCGACTACTGGCATCATATGTGATGGAGAACCTTCTCTAGACATCTGTTAAGAGAAAGAAATTAGGTTAGTTTAAGTCCAACACTTAGGACTACACTGATTCTACCCGATCCATCGACCCTACACGTACTCCCACACTGAGATCCTCACTACGTCCTAAAGTTTCTAGTGTATTTTATTTCCTAGAGACTTGCCCGCTCTGATACCATAAAATTGTAACGCCCCAATTCCGGATACCGAGAAAATCGTCAAAGTACCGAAATTGGCGCGCTACTTCCCGGAAAATCCGAGAACTTCCAAGATCGTAGGTCCGCAGTGAGGTCCAATTTAAAACTTTTGAACGAATATGTAACAACAGTTATATTGCGGAAGCGTATTATAGCGGAAGCCATACAGAGATAGCGGAAGCATAAGGTATCATCGTATATATGTCAAATGTAGATGGGCTGATGTCCAGCCTAAATGTATAGAGATAACAAATCAAAGTTTAATTACATATTTTTCATTACTACCCAACTCACAACAAATGTCTCTCAAAACCCAGACAAAAGAACACTCAGACCCCTGCAGCTAGTGTCGTCTCTCCACCTTCCGGCTCGACCTCATGGTCGGCCGGCCCCCATCCGTAGTCGCCTACTACGGGCACCTCAACGAGTGCGAACGCGTCGCCCTCGAACTCGGGGTCAAGACCTAAGCACCAAGAGTGGGTCAGATCTAAAGATCTGGCAAGTCACAATATGCAGATAATATAGAATGTATGCATCAAATGAGTAGAGACATGTATAAAGTTAAGAGAGTAACAAAGGTACATATGCTATGCAGTCGTGCAAGATAACCATGTAGAATCATAATAAGCATAACAGTAATAAACCTACACAATATGGCACATCCACATAAGCTGGTCACCGCGGGATATTATGCCGCGGCCCTCCCATACTGAACACAGTCGCGGTAGGGATCCTAAGCTAATGCTAGGGATTACTAACCCTGCAAAATATCACCAACATCATCCACAACGACCGGAACCGGCATCACACCGTCCGTCCCAACAGTGCTCATCATGATAGCCACACAACAAATCTCAATAGCTCCTACCAGTGATGATCAGTCCAACTGGCTGAGCTTAAATCAACTCAGTGAATGTCTATGCCGACTCGGAAACAATAAAGGTCTGTGTCTGTCTAGGCTTTACCTTGCGTGAACAAGGTCCTAACAAAAGGTCCCTAAGAGGTCCAAGTACTCAATATAAACTGTGGATCATAGTCCAAGTCCAATCCCATCATTGGATCCATACCAAGGCCCACCAAATACATGGCCTGATCTATAACAGTCCATATGAGATACAAGTCCATATTCAATGACATATGATCCATTTACAACCTTAATGGGTCACAAGCCCATACAATCTAACCTCTCCATTCTAGGGTAATTCACATCCAACTTAGGCCATAAAAAGGGCCCGCCTAGCCACAGACACGGGTCAATGATCCACCAAATCAGATTACCGGGTCACCTCTACGTATTCCTAGGTTTAGGTCCTCCATTTTCCATTTAATTAACAGGTATGAGCAATAATAAGGACAATAGAGTGATAGTCATAGTATGAGGGAGATGAATCTCCAAGTACACGAATCATAGGGAGATAGCAACAGTCTAACCTAGGTAAATGGTCCACTCTCGAATACAGGTCCATCTCAGGTAATTCGATCTTTAAGTGAAACCACAGATGCTAAGGAATATTGTGTTTGGTGCTTAGAAGTTGTGTGCATCATTTGGTAACGTATAAAGCTCGAATCATCTAAGATTACATAACCAGGACTTTAATTAGTGGACCCCACGAGTCAAGGTTGAGCCGTACCATTGACTCGTGGCTGGCACAGTGATGGAAGTCTATTTGAATGGTCAATGGGCCCTACATATGATTGCAACAACAGAAATTAGAATCTGGGGATCGTCACTGTACACAGTGTGCTCAGCCGACCTCCTGGCCTGGGCGGTCAGCTCGGCACACTGGGACCAGAGAAGGAAAAACACCCTACAGGCAAAGCCTGTTTGTCCAGAACTTCCTGTGAGTTCGGCTAACTCCCTGGCCTGGATAGTTGGCCGTAGCACACTAAGAATTCTGGCTAAGGGAATGTCCCAGGTTCTAGTCTCCTTTGTTGAAATCCCGCCTTTTTGGAAATCCATCTCGGAGTTCGGCTAAGCAATGGAGCTCAATTGATACTCAGTTCGGCCACCCAGCTCAGCTCGGCAAAGGGCCTAGCTCAGTTCGGCCACCCAACTGAGTTCAGAAAATGCATTGAGTTCGGTTAGGCATTGAGATTGGTTTAGCTCTTAGCTCGGTTAAGCATTGAGTTCGGCTAAGCTCAAAGTCCGGTCTGGCACGGAACCCGGTCTGGCGCTGAGCTCAGCAAAACACTGAGTTCGGCCATAACACTGAGTTCGGCCATAACACTGAACTCGGCCTTGAGCACTGAGCTCGGCCTAGACACTTAGCTCGGCTAAACGCGAATCTCATCCTAACCATGATGCTCGGCAGAACTCTGAGTTCAGCTAGTGTTGAATCCAGCCATCGCTGAGTCCGGCCAGTACTGAGCTCGGCAGTTGCTGAGCTGCGCTAACGCTGAGCTCGGCAACCGCTGGGCTCTGCAGGTGCGGAGCTCGGCCATCGCTGGACTCTGTCCATCTCTCCTATCAGTGTTGTGTTCTGTTACAGAACCCGGTTCTGCGACAGGACACAACCCCTCTTCATTAAGCACAGGAATGGTGGTCCACCTCTGATCAGAATCCAGATCAAGTAGCACCCATGGTCGCACAGGGCCCCTCACATAGACGTAGGGTCCTGATCTACCAAGGGTGGTCCTACTTCGATTCCGATCACAACACAACGAGGTGGGTTCTCGTCATTCCATCTCCGGAAATTCATTCCCGTGACCCAATTCTACTGGGATTCTCCATAGACCATTACAGAAACAAAACAAATCATTCCTACATCATCAACCGGCCATTGATCATCCAAATGAGGTAATCCCATCCATCAATGGCCAAAGGAACCAAACAAACATGCTCAAGGATCGATCTAAACAAATATATTACGAATTGGAATTCTACTGCAAATCAAAGGAAGGAAACATGCAATCTAGACTACCAGCACAGTGCACTTGCCTTGATCGATTGAAGGTAGAAGGAAAAGAAAGAAAACCATAGGGAAAAATAGAAAAGGTCTCGACAGTAGCTCTTATGGTGCAGGTCGATCTCGGCTGGCCTTCTGTTAAGGGATTTCTGGGGCGAGGAAGAGAAAAGAGAGATTGGAGGGGGGAGACGAGGGTTCGTTGCAGGGAATTGGGGAAGAAGAAGAAGAAGAAGAAGAGATTGAAACTTGAGAGAAAGGAAAAAGGAGATGAACAGTAGTTGTTAGGGCAGGGGAGGGTTTTGTTTATATAGGTTGGGTTTTTGGGTTAGGGACAAGATTGCCCTTGGGGTTAGAATAAGATTAGGGTTAGGGTAGAGGGTATTTAGGTCTTTAGGTGACCTTCTAGAAGATTCTTTGGTGCAAACCCCCTATGGTAAATACAAAACTCTAGCTAGGGCCTCTAACAAACTAACTAACTCTAAGAATAACAAAAGACACCCTATTGACTCTACTAATTACACCATTAGTCTAACCCTAGGAAAATACATAACTACCCTCACTAAGTCCCATAATTAATATAATTAAAATACTTAAGCTAATATATAGTATTCAAATTCACATTGAGGGCCCACCAGGGGTGGGGTCTCACAACCAGTTACTCTACCCTCGAATGAAGTGCTTGTGCCAGTTTCCAATTTTTCCCATGGTCGTTTCCATTCCGTGCACCTAGTGGTCCGTTTTCGAGCCTAAACGTTGGAAAATCCCATGTTTCGCTCGACATTCTCTAACCGGGAGTTCTATTTGTGAACCGAGAGTTCTAACAAGTTACTCTACACTCGAGCGAAGTGCTCGTGCCGGTTTTCAATTTCTCCCACGGCCGTATCCCGTTCCGGGCCCTCCGTGGGCTGTTTTTGAGTCTAAATATCGGAAAATCCCATGTTTCGCTCGTAATCCTCTAACCGAGAGTCCTAATTGCGAACCGTCAGTTCCTACAAGTTACTCTACCCTCGAACGAAGTGCTCGTGCCGGTTCCCAATTTTTTTCCTGCGGCCATTTCTCATTCCGTGCCCCCGGCGGGCCATTTTTTATCGTTGGAAAACCCCATGTTTCGCTCGTAATTCTCTAATCGGGGGTCCTACTTGCGAACCGTCAGTTCCAACCAGTTACTCTATCCTCGAGCGAAGTGCTCGTACTGGTTACCGATTTTTCCCTGGCTGTTTCCCATTATGTGCCCCCAGCGGCCCGTTTTATAGCCTAAACATTGGAAAATCCCATGTTTAGCTCGTAATTCTCTAAACGGGAGTCCTATTTGCGAACCGTCAGTTCCTACAAGTTACTCTACCCTCGAACGAAGTGCTCGTGCCGGTTTCCAATATTCTCGCGGCCGTTTCCCAATTCGCGCCCCCGGCGTGCCATTTTCGAGCCTAAGTGTTGGAAAATCCCATGTTTCGCTCGAAATTCTCTACCGGGAGTCCTAGTTATGAACCGTCAGTTCCAATAAGTTACTCTACACTCGAGCAAAGTGCTCGTGCCGGATTCCGACTTCTCCCGCAGCCGTTTCCCGTTCCGGGCCCTCGAGGGCCGTTTTCGAGTCTAAGTATTGGAAAATCTCATGTTCCGCTCGTAATTCTCTAACCGGGAGTTCTATTTGCGAACCGTCAGTTCCAAAAAGTTACTCTACACTCGAGCGAAGTACTCGTACCAGTTTCCGATTTCTCCCACGGCCGTTTCTAGTTCCGGTCCCCCGGCGGGCCATTTTCGAGCTTAATTCTTGGAAAATCATATGTTTCGATCGTAATTCTCTAACTGGGAGTCCTATTTGCGAACCGTCAGTTCCTATAAGTTACTCTACCCATGAGGGAAGTACTCGTGCAGGTTTTCGACTTTTCCAGGGGCCGTTTCGCATTCCGGACCACCGGCGGGCCATTTTCAAGCCTAATTGTTGGAAAATCCCATGTTTCGTTAGTAGTTCTCTAACCATGAGTCCTATTTGCGAACCGTCAGTTCCTACATGTTACTATACCCTCGAGCGAAGTACTCGTGCTGGTTTTCATTTTTTCCCGTGGCCGTTTCACGTTCCAGGCCCCCAGCGGGACGTTTTTGAGCCTAACTATTAGAGAATCCCATGTTTCGCTCGTATTTCTCTAACCCGGAGTCCTATTTGCGAACCGTCAGTTCCTACAAGTTACTCTACCCTCGAACGAAGTGCTCGTGCCGATTTTCGATTTTTCCCTGCTGCCGTTTCCCGTTCCATGCCCCCGACGGGCCGTTTTTTAGCGTTGGAAAATCCCATATTTCGCTCGTAATTCTCTAGCCGAGAGTCCTATTTACGAACCGTCGGTTCAAACAAATTACTTTACACTCGAGCGAAGTGCTCATGCTGGTTTCCGATTTCTCCCGCTGCCGTTCCCATTCCGGGCCCTCGGCGGGCCATTTTTGAGTCTAAATATTGGGAAATCCAATGTTTCGCTCGTAATTCTCTAATCGCGAGTCCTATTTGCGAACCATCTCTTCCAACAATTTACTCTACACACCAGTGAAGTGCTCGTACCGATTTGTGATTTCTCCCAAGGCCGTTTCCTTGATCCGGGCCCCCGGCGGGCTGTTTTCGAGCCTAAACGTTAGAAAATCCCATGTTTCGCTAGTAATTCCCTAACTGGGAGTCCTATTTGTGAATCGTTAGTTCGTACAAGCTACTTTATGCTCGAGCGAAGTGGTCGTGTAGGTTTCTGATTTTTCCCGCAAATGTTTCCCGTTCCGGGCCCCCGGCGGGCCGTTTTCAAGCCTAAGTGTTAGAGAATCCCATGTTTCATTCGTAATTCTCTAACCGTGAGTCCTATTTCCGAACCGTCATTTCCTACAAGTTACTCTACCCTCGAGTGAAGCGCTCGTGCCAATTACTGATTTTTCATGCCGCCGTTACACGTTCCGTGCCCTCGGCGGGCCGTTTTTGAGCCTAAGCGTTGAAAAATTCCATGTTTCGCTCCTAATTCTCTAACTGGGAGTCCTATTTACGAACCGTCACTTCCTACCAGTTACTCTACCCTCAAGCGAAGTGCTTGTGCCAGTTTTCGATTTTTCCCATGGTCGTTTCCATTCCGTGCACCTAGTGGTCCGTTTTCGAGCCTAAACATTGGAAAATCCCATGTTTCGCTTGACATTCTCTAACCGGGAGTCCTATTTGTGAACTGAGAGTTCCAACAAGTTACTCTACCCTCGAGCGAAGTGCTCGTACCGGTTCCCGATTTTTTCCTGCGGCCGTTTCCTGTTCCGTGCCCTCGGCGGGCCATTTTTATCGTTGGAAAATCCCATATTTCGTTCATGATTCTCTAGTTGGGAGTCCTATTTACGAACCGTCAGTTCCAATAAGTCACTCTACACTCGACCGAAGTGTGCGTGCCGGTTTTTTATTTCTCCCACTGCCCTTTCCCGTTTCGGGCCCTCGGCGGGCCGTTTTCGAGTCTAAATATTGGAAAATCCCATGTTTTGCTCGTAATTCTCTAATCGCGAGTCCTATTTGCAAACCGTCAATTCGTACGAGTTACTCTACCCACAATCGAAGTTCTCATGCCGGTTTCTAATTTTTCCTGCAGCCGTTTCCCCTTCTAGGCCCTCGGCGGGCCGTTTTCGAGTCTAAGTATTGGAAAATCCCATGTTTCACTCGTAATTCTCTAACCGGGAGTCCTATTTGTGAACCGTCATTTCCAACAAGTTAGTCTACACTCGAGCGAAGTTCTCGTGCCGGTTTCCGGTTTCTCCCGATGCCATTTCTAATTCTAATCCCCCAGCGGGCCGTTTTCGAGCCTAACTGTTGGAAAATCATATGTTTCGGTCGTAATTCTCTTATCGGGAGTCCTATTTGCGAACCGTCAGTTCCTACAAGTTACTCTACCACGAGGGAAGTGCTCGTGCATTTTTTTGATTTTTCCAGGGGCCGTTTTCCATTCCAAACCCCCGGCGGGCCGTTTTTGAGCCTAAGTGTTGGAAAATCCCATGTTTCACTAGTAATTCTCTAACCGGGAGTCCTAATTGCGAACCGTCAATTCCTACCAGTTGCTCTACCCTCGATCGAAGTCCTCGTACTGGTTTCCCATTTTTCCCACATCCGTTTCCCTGATCCGTGCCCGAGGCGGGCCATTTTTGAGCCTAAGCGATAGAAAATCCCATGTTTCGCTAGTAATTCTCCAACCGGGAGTCCTATTTGCGAACCGTTAGTTCCTACAAGTTACTCTATCCTCGGGCTAAGTGGTCGTGCTGGTTTCCATTTTTTCCCGTGAATGTTTCCCGTTCCGGGCCCCCGGCGGGTCGTTTTCAAGCCTAAGTGTTAGAGAATCTCATGTTTCGTTCGTAATTCTCTAACCGTGAGTCCTATTTCTGAACCGTCATTTCCTACAAGTTACTCTACCCTCGAGCGAAGTGCTCGTGCCGGTTCCCGATTTCTTCCTGCGGCCTTTTCCCGTTCCGTGCCCCTGGTGGGCCATTTTTTAGCATTGAAAAATCCCATGTTCCACTCTGAATTCTCTAACCGGGAGTCCTATTTGCGAACCGTTAGTTCCTACAAGTTGCTCTATCCTCGAGCGAAGTGGTCGTGCTGGTTTCCGATTTTTCCCGCGAATGTTTCCCCATCCAGGCTCCCGGCGGGCCGTTTTCAAGCCTAAGTGTTAGAGAATCCCATGTTTCGTTCATAATTCTCTAACCGTGTGTCCTATTTCCGAACCATCATTTCCTACAAGTTACTCTACCCTTGAGCGAGGTGCTCGTGCCGGTTCCCGATTTTTTCCTGCGGCCGTTTCCCGTTCTGTGCCCCCGGCGGGCCATTTTTTAGCATTGGAAAATCCCATGTTTCGCTCGTAATTCTCTAACCAGGAGTCCTATTTGCGAACCGTCCGTTCCAACAATTTACTCTACACTCGAGCGAAGTGCTCCCACGGACGTTTCCCTTATCCAGGCCCCCGGCGGGCCGTTTTCGAGCCTAACTGTTGGAAAATCCCATGTTTCTCTAGTAATTCTCTAACCGGGAGTCGTATTTGCAAACCGTCAATTCCTACCAGTTACTCTACCCTCGAGCGAAATGCTCTTACCGGTTTCCCACTTTTCCCAGGACCGTTTCCCTGATACGTGCCCCCGGCGGGCCGTTTTCGAGCCTAAGCGTTAGAAAATCCCATGTTTCGCTAGTAATTCTCTAATCGGGAGTCCTATTTGCGAACCGTTAGTTCCTACAAGTTACTTTATCCTCGAGCGAAGTGGTCGTGTTGGTTTCCGATTTTTCCTGCGAATGTTTCCCGTTTCGGGCCCCCCGCGGGCCGTTTTCAAGCCTAAGTGTTAGAGAATCCCATGTTTTGTTCATAATTCTCTAACCGTGAGTCCTATTTCCGAACCGTCATTTCCTACAAGTTACTCTACCCTCGAACGAAGCACTCGTACCAGTTACCGATTTTTCCAGTTCTGTGCCCTCGGCGGGCCATTTTTTAGCCTAAGCATTGAAAATTCCCATGTTTCACTCGTAATTCTCTAACCGGGAGTCCTATTTACGAATCGTCACTTACTACCAGTTACTCTACCCTCGAGCGAAGTGCTTGTGCCAGTTTCCGATTTTTCCCATGGTCGTTTCCATTCCGTGCACCTAGTGGTCCGTTTTCGAGCCTAAACATTTGAAAATCCCATATTTCGCTCGACATTCTCTAACCGAGAGTCCTAGTTGTGAACCGAGAGTTCCAACAACTTACTCTACACTCGAGCGAAGTGCTCATGCCGGTTTTTAATTTCTCCCAAGGCCGTATCCCGTTCCGGGCCCTCCGTGGGCTGTTTTCAAGTCTAAATATCGGAAAATCCCATGTTTCGCTCGTAATCCTCTAACTAAGAGTCCTATTTGCGAACCATCAGTTCCTACAAGTTACTCTACCCTCGATCGAAGTGCTCGTGCCGGTTTCCGATTTTTTCCTGCGGCCGTTTCCCGTTCCGTGCCCCCAGCGGGCCGTTTTTTAGCGTTGGAAAACCCCATGTTTCGCTCGTAATTCTCTAACCGGGGGTCCTATTTGCGAACCGTCAGTTCCAACCAGTTACTCTACACACGAGCGAAGTACTTGTACCAGTTTCCGATTTCTCCTGCGGCCGTTTCTAGTTCCGGTCCCCCGGCGGGCCATTTTCGAGCCTAATTCTTGGAAAATCATATGTTTCGGTCGTAATTCTCTAACTGGGAGTCCTATTTACGAACTGTCAGTTCCTACAAGTTACTCTACCCACAAGGGAAGTACTCGTGCAGGCTTTAGAATTTTCCAGGGGTCATTTCGCATTCCGGACCACCGGCGGGCCGTTTTCGAGCTTAATTATTGGAAAATCCCATGTTTTGCTAGTAATTCTCTAACCAAGAGTCCTATTTGCGAACCGTCAATCCCTACAAGTTACTATACCCTTGAGCGAAGTACTCGTGCTGGTTTTCATTTTTTCCGGGCCCCCGGCGGGACGTTTTCGAGCCTATCTGTTAGAGAATCCCATGTTTCGCTCGACATTCTCTAACCGGGAGTCTTATTTGCGAACCGTCAGTTCCTACAAGTTACTCTACCCTCGAACGAAGTGCTCGTGCTGGTTCCCGATTTTTACCTACGACCGTTTCCCATTCTGTGCCCCGGCGGGCCATTTTTTAGCGTTGGAAAATCCCATATTTTGCTCGTAATTCTCTAGCCGGGAGTTACTCTACATGAGTTCCAACAAGTTACTCTACACTCAATCGAAGTGCTCATGCCGGTTTTCGATTTCTACCGCTGCCGTTTCCCGTTCCGGGCCCTCGGCGGACCATTTTCGAGTCTAAATATTGGAAAATCCCATGTTTCGCTCGTAATTCTCTAATCACGAGTCCTATTTGTGAACCGTCAGTTCCAACAGGTTACTCTACACTCGAACAAAGTGCTTATGCCGGTTTTCAATTTCTCCCGCGGCCGTTTCCCATTCCGGGCCCTCGGCGGGCCGTTTTCGAGTCTAAATATTGGAAAATCCCATGTTTCACTTGTAATTCTCTAACCGGGAGTCCTATTTGCGAACCGTTAGTTCCAACAAGTTACTCTTCCCTCGAGCGAACTGCTTGTGCCGGTTTCAAATATTCCCGCAGCCGTTTCCCGTTTCGCGCCCCCGGTGTGCCATTTTCGAGCCGAAGTGTTGGAAAATCCTATGTTTTGCTCGAAATTCGCTAACCGGGAGTCCTAGTTGTGAACCGTCATTTCCAATAAGTTACTCTACACTCGAGCGAAGTGCTCATGCCGGTTACCGATTTCTCCCGCGGCCGTTTCCCGTTTCGGGCCCTCTGCGGGCCCTTTTCGAGTCTAAGTATTGGAAAATCCCATGTTACGCTCATAATTCTCTAACAAGGAGTCCTATTTCCGAACCGTCAATTCCAATAAGTTACTCTACACTCGAGCGAATTGCTCGTGTCGGTTTCCGATTTCTCCCGCGGCCGTTTCCAGTTCCGGTCCCCCGGCGGGCATTTTCGAGCCAAATTGTTGGAAAATAATGTGTTTCGGTCATAATTCTCTAATCGGGAGTCCTATTTGCGAACCCTCGGTTCCTACAAGTTACTCTACCCACGAGGGAAGTGCTCATGCAGGTTTTTTATTTTTCCAGGGGCCATTTCCCGTTCCGGACCCCCGGCGGGCCGTTTTTGAGCCTCAGTGTTGGAAAATCCCATGTTTCCCTAGTAATTCTCTAACCGGAAGTCCTATTTACGAACCGTCAGTTCCTACCAATTACTCTAGCCTCGAACGAAGTGTGCGTACCAGTTTCCAATTTTTCCCGCGACCATTTCCCAGTTCCGTGCCCCCGGCGGTCCGTTTTCGAGCCTAAGCGTTAGAAAATCCTATGTTTTGCTAGTAATTCTCTAACCGGGAGTCCTATTTGCGAACCGTTAGTTCGTACCAGTTACTTTATGCTCGAGCGAAGTGGTTGTGTTGGTTTCCGATTTTTCCCACGAATGTTTCCCGTTCCGGGCCTCCGGCGGGCCATTTTCAAGCCTAAGTGTTAGAGAATCCCATGTTTCGTTCGTAATTCTCTAACCGTGTGTCCTATTTCCGAAGCGTCATTGCCTACAAGTTACTCTACCCTCGAGCGAAGTGCTCGTGCCGGTTCCCGGTTTTTTCCTGCAGCCGTTTCCCGTTCCGTGCCCCTGGCGGGCCATTTTTTAGCGTTGGAAAATCCCATGTTTCGCTCGTAATTCTCTAACCGGGAGTCCTATTTGCGAACCGTCTGTTCCAACAATTTACTCTACACTCGAGCGAAGTGCTCGTGCCAATTTTCGATTTCTCCCACAGCCGTTTCCCTGATCCGGGCTCCCGGCGGGCCGTTTTCGAGCCTAAACGTTAGAAAATCCCATGTTTCGCTAGTAATTCTCTAACTGGGAGTCCTATTTGTGAACCGTTAGTTCGTACAAGTCACTTTATGCTCGAGCGAAGTGGTCGTGTAGGTTTCTGATTTTTTCCCGCGAATGTTTCCCGTTCCGAGCCCCCGGCGGGCCGTTTTCAAGCCTAAGTGTTAGAGAATCCCAAGTTTCATTCGTAATTCTCTAACTGTGAGTCCTATTGCCGAACCGTCATTTCCTACAAGTTACTCTACCCTCGAGTGAAGCTCTCGTGCCAGTTACCGATTTTTCATGCCGCCGTTACACGTTCCGTGCCCTCGGCGGGCCGTTTTTTAGCCTAAGCGTTGAAAAATTCCATGTTTCGCTCCTAATTCTCTAACCGGGAGTCCTATTTATGAACCGTCACTTCCTACCAGTTACTCTACCCTCGAGCGAAGTGCTTGTGCCAGTTTCCAATTTTTCCCATGGCCGTTTCCATTCCGTGCACCTAGTGGTCCGTTTTCGAGCCTAAACGTTAGAAAATCCCATGCTTCGCTCGTGATTCTCTAACCGGGAGTCCTATTTGTGAACCGTCAATTCCTACAAGTTACTCTACCCTCGAACGAAGTGCTCGTGCCGGTTCCCGATTTTTTCCTGCAGCCGTTTCCAGTTCCGTTCCCCGGGCGGGCCATTTTTTAGCGTTGGAAAATCCCATATTTCGATCATAATTCTCTAGCCGGGAGTCCTATTTACGAACCGTCAGTTCCAATAAGTTACTCTACACTCGAGCGAAGTGCTCATGCCGGTTTCCGATTTCTCCCGTTGCCGTTTCCCATTCCGGGCCCTCGGCGGGCCATTTTCGAGTCTAAATATTGGAAAATCCAATGTTTCGCTCGTAATTCTCTAATCGCGAGTCCTATTTGCGAACCGTCAGTTCCTACAAGTTACTCTACCCTCGAGCAAAGTGCTCATGCCAGTTTCCAATGTTTCCCGCGGCCGTTTCCCGTTCCAAGCCCTCGGCGGTCCGTTTTCGAGTCTAAGTATTGGAAAATCCCATGTTTCGCTCGTAATTCTCTAACCGGGGAGTCCTATTTGCGAACCGTCAGTTCGAACAAGTTACTCTACACTCGAGCGAAGTTCCAGTGCTGGTTCCGGTTCTCTCCCACTGCCGTTTCCAATTCCAGTCCCCCAGCGGGCCGTTTTCGAGCCTAATTGTTGGAAAATCATATGTTTCGGTTGTAATTCTCTGACTGGGAGTCCTATTTGTGAACCGTCAGTTCCTACAAGTTACTCTACCCACAAGGGAAGTGCTCGTCCAGGTTTTTGATTTTTCCAGGGGCCATTTCCAGTTCCGGACCCCCCGGCGGGCCGTTTTCGAGCCTAAGTGTTGGAAAATCCCATGTTTCGTTAGTAATTCTCTAACCGGGAGTCCTATTTGCGACCATCAATTCCTACCAGTTTCTCTAAACTCGAGCGAAGTGGTCGTGCTGGTTTCCGATTTCTACCGCTGGCCGTTTCCCGTTCCGTGCCCCCGGCGGAACGTTTTCGAGCCTAAATGATGGAAAATACCATGTTTCACTCGTAGTTCTCTAACAAGGAGACCTATTTGCAAACCGTCAGTTCCTAAAACTTACTCTACCCTCGACCGAAGTGCTCGTGCCGGTTTGCAAATTTTCCCAAGGTTGTTTCACGTTCCGGGCCCACGGCGTTCCGTTTTGGTGCAAAAGTGTTGGAAAATCCCATATTTTGCTCGTAAATCTCTAACCGGGAGTCCTATTTGCGAACCGTCAGTTCCAACAAGTTACTCTACACTCGAGCGAAGTGCTTGTGCCGGTTTTCGATTTTTTCCGCCGCCGTTTCCCATTCCGGGCCCTCGGCGGGCCGTTTCGAGTGTAAGTATTGGAAAATCCCATGTTCGCTCGTAATTCTCTAACCGGGAGTCCTATTTGCGAACCGTCAGTTCCTACAAGTTACTCTACCCTCGAACGAAGTGCTCGTGCCAGTTTCTGATTTTTCCCGTGGCTGTTTCCCTTTTCGTGCCCCCGACGGACCGTTTTCGAGCCTCAGTGTTGGAAAATCTAATGTTTCGCTCGGAATTCTCTAACTAGGAGTCTTATTTACGAACCGTTAGTTACAACAAGTTACTCTACACTCAAACGAAGTGCTTGTGCCTATTTTCAATTTCTCCCACGGCCGTTTCCCATTCCGGACCCTCGGCGGGCCGGTTTGAGTCTAAATATTGGAAAATCCCATGTTTCGCTTGTATTCTCTAATCAGGAGTCCTATTTGTGAACCGTCAGTTCTAATAGTTACTCTTCCCTCGAGCGAAGTGCTTGTGCCGGTTTCCAAAAATTTCCCGCGGCCGTTTCCCGTTTTGCGCCCCCGGCGTGCCATTTTCGGGCTTTAATGTTGGAAAATCCCATGTTTCGCTTGAAATTCTCTAACCGGGAGTCCTAGTTGTGAACTGTCATTTCCAATAAGTTACACTACACTCAAGCGACGTGCTCGTGCCTGTTTCTCATTTCTCCCGCGGCCGTTTCCTGTTCCGGGCCCTCTGCGGGCCCTTTTCGAGTCTAAGTATTGGAAAATCCCATGTTACGCTCGTAATTCTCTAACAGGGAGTCCTATTTACAAACCGTCAGTTCCAACAAGTTACTCTACACTCGAGCGAATTGCTCGTGCCGATTTTCGATTTCTCCCACTGCCGTTTCCAGTTCCGGTCCCCCGGCGGGCACTATCGAGCCAACTTGTTACAAAATAATATGTTTCGGTCGTAATTCTCTAATCGGGAGGCCTATTTGCGAACCGTCAGTTCCTACAAGTTACTCTACCCATGAGGGAAGTGCTCATGCAGGTTTTTGATTTTTCCAAGGGCCGTTTCCCATTCCGGAGCCCCGGCGGGCCGTTTTCGAGCCTAAGTGTTGGAAAATCCCATATTTCACTAATAATTCTCTAACCGGGAGTCCTATTTACGAACCATCAGTTCCTACCAGTTACTTTAGCCTCAAGCGAAGTGCTCGTACCGGTTTCCATTTTCCCCGCGGCCATTTCCCTATTCCGTGCCCCCGGCGGGCTGTTTTCGAGCCTAAGCGTTAGAAAATCCCATGTTTCGCTAGTAATTATCTAACCGGGACTTCTATATGCGAACCATTAGTTCTTACAAGTTACTCTATCCTCGAGCGAAGTGGTCGTGCTGGTTTCAGATTTTTCCCGCGAATGTTTCCCGTTCCGGGCCTCCGGCGGGCCATTTTCAAGCCTAAGTGTTAGAGAATCCCATGTTTCGTTCGTAATTCTCTAACCGTGTGTCCTATTTCCGATGCGTCATTGCCTACAAGTTACTCTACCCTCGAGCGAAGTACTCGTGCCGGTTCCCGATTTTTTCCTGCAGCCGTTTCCCATTCCGTGCACCCAGCGGGCCATTTTTTAGCATTACAAAATCCCATGTTTCGCTCGTAATTCTCTAACCGGGAGTCCTATTTGCGAACCGTCTGTTCCAACAATTTACTCTACACTCGAGCGAAGTGCTTGTGCCGATTTCCGAGTTCTGCCACGGTCGTTTCCCTGATCCGGGCCCCCGGCGGGCCGTTTTCGAGCCTAAGCGTTAGAAAATCCCATGTTTCACTAGTAATTTTCTAACTGGGAGTCCTATTTCTGAACCGTTAGTTCGTACAAGTTACTTTATGCTCGAGCGAAGTGGTCGTGTAGGTTTTTTATTTTTCCCGTGAATGTTTCCCGTTCTAGGCCCCCGGCGGGCCGTTTTCAAGCCTAAGTGTTAGAGAATCCCATGTTTCGTTCGTAATTCTCTTGCCGTGAGTCTTATTTCCAAACTGTCATTTCCTACAAGTTACTCTACCCTCGAGTGAAGTGCTCGTGCCAATTACCGATCTTTCCCGCCGCCGTTTCACGTTCCGTGTCCTCGGCGGGCCGTTTTTTTAGCCTAAGCGTTGAAAAATCCCAAGTTTCACTCGTAATTCTCTAATCGGGAGTCCTATTTACGAACCGTCACTTCCTACCAGTTACTCTACCCTCGAGCGAAGTGCTTGCGCCAGTTTTCGATTTTTCCCATGGCCGTTTCCATTCCATGCACCTAGTGGTCCGTTTTCAACCCTAAACGTTGGAAAATCCCATATTTCGCTCGTAATTCTCTAGCGGGGAGTCCTATTTATGAACCGTCAGTTCCAGCAAGTTACCCTACACTCGAGCGAAGTGCTCCTGCCGGTTTTTTATTTCTCCCGCTGCCGTTTCCCATTCTGGGCCCTCGGTGGGCCGTTTTCGAGTCTAAATATTAGAAAATCCCATGTTTCGCTCGTAATTCTCTAATCGCGAGTCCTATTTGCGAACCCTCAATTCCTACAAGTTACTCTACCCTCGACCGAAGTGCTCGTGCCGGTTTCCAAATTTTCCTAAGGTCGTTTCACGTTTCGGGCCCACGGCGGGCCGTTTTCCGAGCCTAAGTGTTAGAAAATCCCATATTTCGCTTGTAATTCTCTAACCGGGAGTCCCTATTTGTGAACCGTCAGTTCCAAAAAGTTACTCTACACTCGAACGAAGTTCTCGTGCCGGTTTCAGTTTTCTCCCACTGCGTTTCCAATTCCTGTCCCCCGGCGGGCCGCTTTTGAGCCTATTGTTGGAAAATCATATGTTTCGGTCGTAATTCTCTAACCGGGAGTTCTATTTGCGAACCGTCAGTTCCTACAAGTTACTCTACCCACGAGGGAAGTGCTCGTGCAGGTTTTTTATTTTTTCAGGGGCCATTTCCCGTTCCAGACCCCCGACGGGCCGTTTTCGAGCCTAAGTGTTGGAAAATCCCATGTTTCGCTAGTAATTCTCTAACCGGGAGTCCTATTTTTGAACCATCAATTCCTACCAGTTACTCTACCCTCGAGCGAAATGCTCTTACCGGTTTCCCACATTTCCCAGGACCGTTTCCCTGATACGTGCCCTCAGCGGGCCGTTTTCGAGCCTAAGCATTAGAAAATCCCATGTTTGGCTAGTAATTCTCTAACCGGGAGTCCTATTTGCGAACCGTTAGTTCCTACAAGTTACTCTATCCTCAAGCGAAGTGGTCTTGCTGGTTTCCGATTTTTCCCGCGAATGTTTCCCATTCCGGGCCCCCAGCGGGCCGTTTTCAAGCCTAAGTGTTAGAGAATCCCATGTTTCGTTCGTAATTCTCTAACCGTGAGTTCTATTTCTGAACCGTCATTTCCTACAAGTTACTCTACCCTCAAGCGAAGTGCTCGTGCCGGTTCTCGATTTTTTCCTACAGTCGTTTCCTGTTCCGTGCCCCCGGCTAGCCATTTTTTAGCGTTGAAAAATCCCATGTTTCGCTCGTAATTCTCTAACCGGGAGTCCTATTTGCGAACCGTCTGTTCCAACAAGTTACTCTACACTCGAGCGAAGTGCTCGTGCCGGTTTCCGATTTCTCCCATGGCCGTTTCCCTGATCCAGGCCTCCGGCGGTCCGTTTTCGAGCCTAAGTGTTGGAAAATCTCATGTTTCGCTCGTAATTCTCTAACCGGGAGTCCTATTTGTAAACCGTTAGTTCCAACAAGTTACTCTATTTCTAGTGAAGTGCTCATGCCGGTTTCCAATTTCTCCCATGGCCGTTTCCCATTCCGGGCCCTTGGCGGGCCGTTTTCGCGTCTAAGTATTGGAAAATCCCATGTTTCGCTCGTAATTATCTAACCATGAGTCCTATTTGCGAAACGTCAGTTCCTACAAGTTACTCTGCCCTCGAACGAAGTGCTCGTGCCGGTTTCTGATTTTTCCCACGGCCGTTTCCCGTTCCGGGCCCTCAGCGGTGTGTTTTCGAATCTAAGTATTGGAAAATCCCATGCGTTGCTCGTAATTCCCTAACCGGGAGTCCTATTTGCGAACCTTCAGTTCCTACAAGTTACTCAACCCTCGAAAAAAGTGCTCGTGCTGGTTCTCGATTTTTCCTACAGTCGTTTCCCATTCCGTGCCCCAGGCAGGCTGTTTTCGAGCCAAAATCTTGTAAAATCCAATATTTCGCTCGTAATTAACTAATCGAGAGTGTTATTTGTGAACTGCCAGTTCCCAAAAGTTACTCTACCTAGAGGGAAGTGCTCGTGCCCATTTCCGATTTTTCTGGGGGCCAATTCCTATTTCAGACCGCTGGCTGGCCGTTTTCGAGCCCAAGTGTTGGAAAATCCTATGTTTCGCTAGTAATTCTCTAACCGGGAGTCCTATTTGCGAACCGTCAGTTCCTACCAGTTACTCTACCCTCGAGCGAAGTGCTCGTACCGGTTTCCCATTTTTTCCACGGCCGTTTTCCATTCCGTGTCACCGGCGGGCCGTTTTCGAGCCAAAGCGTTGGAAAATCCCATGTTTCACCTTTAATTCTCTAATTGGGACTCCTATTTGCGAACCGTCAGTTCATACAAGTTACTATACCCTCGAACGAAGTACTCGTGCTGGTTTTCGATTTTTCCCGCGGCCATTTCCCTGTGGGTCGTTTTCCCGAGCCTCAGTGTTAGAGAATCCCATTCTCGTTCGTAATTCCCTAACCGGAGTCCGATTTGTGAACCGTCAGTTCCAACAAGTATACTCTACCTCGAGCAAAGTGCTCAAGCCGGTTACCGATTTTTCCACGGCTATTCCCATTCCATGCCCACGGCGGGCCGGTTTATTTGCCTAAGCGTTGAAAAATCTCATGTTTCGCTCGTAATTCTCTAACCGGGAGTCCTATTTGCGAACCGTCAGTTCCTACCGGTTACTCTACCCTCAAGCGAAGTGCTTGTCCCGGTTTCTGATTTTTCCGGCGACCGTTTCCTGTTCCGTGCCCCCGGCGGTCCGTTTTCAAGCCTAAACGTTGGAAAATCCCATGTTTCGCTAGTAATTCTCTAACCGAGAGTCCTATTTGTGAACCGGCAGTTCCTACAAGTTACTCTACCCTCAAGCGAAGTGTTTTTAAAGGTTTCCAATTGTTCCCGCAGCCATTCCCGTTCCGTGCCCCTGGCGGTCCGTTTTCGAGCTTAAACGTTGGAAAATCCCATGTTTTCGCTCGTAATTCTCTAACCGGAGTCCTATTTGCGAACCGTCAGTTCCAACAAGTTACTTTGCACTTGAGAGAAGTGCTCGTGCCGGTTTCTGATTCCTCCCATGGCCGTTTCCCGTACCGGGCCCTCGGCGGGGTGTTTTCGAATCTAAGTATTGAAAAATCCCATGTTTTGCTCGTAATTCTCTAACCGAGAGTCCTATTTGTGAACCGTCAGTTCCTACAAGTTACACTACCCTCGAACAAAGTGCTCGTGCTGGTTTTCGATTTTTCCTGCAGTCGTTTCTCGTTTCGTGCCCAAGGCAGGCCGTTTTCGAGCCAAAATGTTGGAAAATCCAATGTTTCGCTTGTAATTAACTAACCGGGAGTCTTATTTATGAACCGCTAGTTCCCAAAAGTTACTCTACCCTGGAGGGAAGTGCTATGCCAGTATCGATTTTTCTGAGGTCGTTTCCGATTCCAATTTTTCCAGGGGCCAATTCCTATTTCGGACCACCGGCTGGCCATTTTCGAGCCCAAGTGTTGGAAAATCCCATGTTTCGCTCGTAATTCTTTAACTGAGAGTCCTATTTGCGAACCGTCCATTCCTCAAAGTTACTCTACCATAGAGCGTAGTGCTCATCCCGGTTTCTCATTTTTCCCGCGGCCATTTCCCATTCCGGGCCCCCGCGGGTCATTTTGGAGCCTAATTGTTGGAAAATCCTATCTTTCGGTCGTAATTTTCTAACCGGGAGTCCTGATTGTGAACCGTCAGTTCCTATAAGTTACTCTACCCACGAGGGAAGTGCTCGTGCTGGTTTTTTATTTTTCCGGGGGCCGTTTCCCGTTCTGGACCCCCGGCGGGCCATTTTCAAGCCTAAGTGTTGGAAAATCCCATGTTTCGCTAGCAATTCTCTAACCGGGAATCCTATTTGTGAACCGTCAGTTCCTACCAGTTACTATACCCGCCAGCGAAGTGCTCGTACCGGTTTCCGATGTTTCCCGTTCCGTGCCACCGGCGGGCCATTTTCGAGCCTAAGCTTTGGAAAATCCCATGTTTCGCTTGTAATTCTCTAATCGGGACTCCTATTTGCGAACCGTCAGTTCCTACAAGTTACTAAACCCTCGAGCGAAGTGCTCGTGATGGTTTTCGAATTTTTCCGCCGGTCATTCCCCGTTCCGGGCCCCCGGTGGGCCGATTTTCAAGCCTCAGTGTTAGAAATCCCATTTTTGGTTCGTTAATTTCTTTAACCGGGAGTCCTATTCTCCGAACCGTCAGTTCCTACAAGTTACTCTTACCCTCGAGCAAAGTGCTCGTGCCGGTCACCGATTTCTCCCGCAGCCGTTTCCCGTTCCGTGGCCACGGGGGGCCTTTTTTTGCATAAGTGTTGAAAAATCCCATGTTTCGCTCGTAATTCTCTAACCGGGAATTCTTATTTGCGAACCGTCAGTTCCTACGAGTTACTCTACCCCTCGAGCGAAGTGCTTGTGCGGTTTTCGATTTTCCTAAGGCCATTTCCCGTTTCCATGCCCCCCAACGGTCCGTTTTCGAGCCTAAACGTTGGAAAATCCTATTTTTTTGCTCGTAATTTCTCTAACTGGGAGTCCTATTTGCCAACGGCAGTTCCTACAAGTTACTCTACCCTCGAGCGAAGTGCTTATGCCAGTTTCCGATTGTTCCCGCAGCCATTTCTCGTTCCGTGCATCGGGTGGTCCGTTTTCGAGCCTAAAGGTTGGAAAAATCCCATGTTTCGCTCGTTAATTCTCTAACCGGGAGTCCTATTTGCGAACCGTCAGTTCCTACAGTTACTAAACCCTCGAGGAAAAGTGCTTCGTGCCTGTTTCTAATTTTTCCCATGGCTATTTCCCTTTCTGGGCCCCCAGCGCGCCGTTTTCGAGCCTAAGTATTGGAAAATCCCATGTTTCGCTCTTAATTCTCTAACCGGAGTCCTATTTGTGAACCCATTTCAGTTCCAACAAGTTACTCTACTTCGAGTGAAGTGCTCATGCCGGTTTCCGATTTCTCCCGCGGCCGTTTTCCCGTTCTGGGCCCTTGGCTGGCAGTTTTCGAGTCTAAGTATTGGAAAATCCCATGTTTCGCTGGTAATTCTCTAACCGGGAGTCCTATTTACGAAACGTCACTTCCTACAAGTTACTCGACCCTCGATCGAATTGGTCGTGCCAATTTCTGATTTTTCCCACAGCCGTTTCCCGTTTCTTGCCCCCGGCGGACCGTTTTCGAGCCTAAGTGTTGGAAAATCCAATGTTTCGCTCGTAATTCTCTAACCGGGAGTCCTATTTGCGAACCATCAGTTCCAACAAGTTACTTTACACTCGAGAGGAGTGCTCGTGCCGGTTTTTTATTTCTCCCGCGGCCGTTTCCCGTTCCGGGCCCTCGGCAGGGTGTTTTCGAATCTAAGTATTAGAAAATCCCATGATTTACTCATAATTCCCTGACCGGGAGTCCTATTTGCGAACCGTCAGTTCCTACAAGTTACTCTACCATCGAACAAATTGTTCGTGCTGGTTTCATATTTTTCCTGTGGTCGTTTCCAGTTCCGTGCCCCAGGCAGGCTGTTTTCGAGCCAAAATGTTGGAAAATCCAATGTTTCGCTCGTAATTAACTAACCGGGAGTCTTACTTACGAACTGTCAGTTACAAAAAGTTACACTACCTCCTAAAGGGTAGTGCTACGTGCCAGTTTTTGATTTTTCTGGGGGCCGGTCTCCTAGTTTCGGATCGCCAGCTGTCCCGTTTTCGAGCCTAAGTTGTTGGAAAATCACATGTTCCGCTCTTAATTCTTTAACCGGGGAGTCCTATTTAAGAACCGTCAGTTCCTACCTACAGTTTGCACTACCCTCGAGCGAAGTGCTTCGTGCTGGTTTTTCCCGATTTTCTTTTCACCTGCCCGTTTCCCATTCCGTGCCCATGGGCGGTCAGTTTTCGAGCCTAAATGTTTGAAAAATCCCATGTTTGCTCGTAATTCTCTACACAGGGAGTCCTATTGCAAACCGTACAGCGCCTAAAAGTTCTCTACCCTCGAGCGAAGTGCTCGTGCTAGTTTCCGAATTTTCCCACAGGAACGTTTCCGGTTCCAGGTCCCCGGCATGCCGTCTTCGACCTAAGTGTTGGAAAATCCCATGTTTCGTTCGTAATTCTCTAATCGGGGGTCCTATTTGTGAACCGTCAGTTCCAACAAGTTTCTCTACACTCGAGCGAAGTGCTCAAGCCGGTTTCCAATTTCTCCTGTGGCCGTTTCCCGTTTCGTGCCCCCGGAGGGCCGTTTTCGATCCTAAGTGTTGGAAAATCCAATGTTTTACTCGTAATTCTTTAACCGGGAGTCCAATTTGCGAACCGTCAGTTCCAACAAGTTACTCTACACTCGAGCAAAGTGCTCGCACTGGTATTTTATTTTTTTGGGGGCCGTTTCCAGTTCTGGACCCTCGGCAGGCTGTTTTCAAGCCTTAGTGTTGGGAAATCCAATGTTTTGGGCGTAATTCACTAATCCGGATTCCTATTTATGATCCATCAATTTTAACAAGTAACTCTACCCTTGAGGGAATTGCTCGTGCCGGGCTCTGACTTTTTCGAGGGCCGTTTCCCGTTCCGGACCCCCGGCGGGCCGTTATTATGCCTAAGTGTTGGAAAACCCAATGTTTCACTCGTGATTCTCTAACCGGGAGTCTTATTTACGACACTGTCAGTTTCTACAAGTTACTCTACCCTGGAGGGAAGTGCTCGTGCCAGTATTGATTTTTTTGGGGGCCAGTTTCCCATTCCGGACCCCCGGCTGGCCATTTTCGAGCCTAAGTGTTGGAAATCCCATGTTTCTCTCGTAATTCTCTAACCGGGAGTTCTATTTGCGAACCGTCAGTTCCTACAAGGTTACTCTAACTTCGAGCGAAGTTCTATGCCCGTTTCTAATTTTTCCCGCGGTCGTTTCCCATTGCAGCCCTCCGACGGGCCGTTTTCGAGCCCCTAAGTGTTGTAAAATCTTATGTTTCGATCGTAATTCCCCTAACCAGGATTCGTATTTGCGATCCATCAGTTCCTACAGGTTAGTCTACCCTCGAGGGAAGCGATCATGCCAGTTTCGATATAACGGGGGCCGTTTCCCGTTACGGACACCCGGCGACCGTTTCGAGCCAAAGTGTTGGAAAACCCAATGTTTCACTCATAATTCTCTAACCGGGAGTCTATTTGCGAATCGTCAGTTCTCAAAAGTTACTCTACCCTGGAGGGGACTACTCGTGCTAGTTTCTAATTTTTCCGGGGGTCGATACATGTTTTGAACCGCCGGCTGTCTGTTTTCGAGCCCAAGTGTTGGAAAATCCCATGTTTCGATCGTAATTCTTTAACCGAGAGTCCTACTTGCGAACTGTCAGTTACAAAAAGTTACACTACCTGGAGGGTAGTGCTCGTGCCAGTTTTCAATTTTTTCGAGGGCCGTCTGTCACACCCCAAAATCGGGGCCCTGCAGTGATCCTGATCTCGGGATGCGAAATTTTGGGATTTATTTAAAACTTTTTTTTCCCAATATCCGCGTGAATGAGGATAATAAAATTTCATCATGTCCTGAATATTTTGCGGAAGCTAATCATGGCGTTACGACCCGGAGTCCATGGCCATCGGATTCCTTGTCGCACTCAACCAATATCATAAAGCCATCAAATGAGCAGACTGATACAAATCATAAATCATAAATACTGAGCTTGAAGTAACAGGACTATTTATTTCCCACATGTTCAAGTTACAATTAACAAGTGTCTTAATTATAGCCCAGTGAAAGGCTAACAAAGCCATACAAAAATATCCAACTAAATAGAAATACTACCCCCAATATTTAGATACGAACTCCAGGTGCCAACTTGACATCTAGATGATATCAATGGGCAGCCTCTCACGTCAGACCGGCGGCTCAACTACCTCCTCCGTTCAAACACCTAAAATGCAATAGGAGAGAAATCTGGCACCAAACAAACAGGGTCAGACACGACGGTCTGGCAAGCAAAATTCAGATAATATGATAATAGGCATTTG
The DNA here is from genome assembly GCA_012931725.1 of Litsea cubeba. Classification (NCBI taxonomy): domain Eukaryota; kingdom Viridiplantae; phylum Streptophyta; class Magnoliopsida; order Laurales; family Lauraceae; genus Litsea; species Litsea cubeba. The sequence goes on from CM022947.1 coordinate 33,732,646, forward strand.
TAAAAAATTATGGAATAATTGTAAATCCATTTAAAACATTTTAAACCATAAAACGGATGAATTATGATAAAATGATTAAAAGACTGAACATACATGTCAGTGGAAATAAATGAACAGTATCCGCAGCATAAATATCTTAAAAGGATAACAGACTAAGTAAAACATTGAATAATTGGAAATACATTTAAAATCCTAAATAATAGAGACAATAGATAAAAGATCGATTTCTTGAACATTAACAAATTCAAAGACTATATGAGCTGAAACAAACAAGGATCATAAAACAAAATATCAAACGGATAAAACATTGGCAAACCACATATAGCTATATTCTCCTATTACCGAAGAGTAACAAGAGCAGACAGAACCGTAGCCACTACTCGTGGGACCGGAACGAACAAAGTCGTTATCAAATAGAACTGTAGCCACTACACATGGGACCGGACAAAACCGTTGCCATGGTCGGTACAAACATAATCCAAGCTGCAACTGGCAGATAATTTAAAGATCCCAAGCCGGGTGATCAGCCCGACAAGGTGACCTAAGCTTAGTGGTGCCTTAATTTTCAAAACCCGAACCGATACAAATCAAAAAATAAAAGTGATTCATTTCTGAGACCGATGAAGGGACTACTCCTGAACAAATCCATATTGAAAATACAGACAAATCAAACAAATCTGATGAAGTAGCCTTATCGATATCTTTTCCGAACGTGGCAAACCACTCAAAATCTGTTCCAAATCGATTCGTAGAAAACATACAAATTCCATGGTAAACCACTCAAATACACATCGAAGTAATTTGTATAAAAAATCATACAATTGATCCTTTCGAACGTCGAAAACCACTAGATTTCTATTCAAATCACCGATGCTTTCAAACGTAATGAATCACTTAAATCCGTTCACAATAGTTTACCGAAGAATACATATACATTTTCTAACTTGAAATGGAATGGAATAGGTGTATAATGATTTAATGGTTCACCGAGGGATATCTCAATGCACACTTAAATCCTTAAATGTTGATTTATAATTATATGTTTGGTTTGCCACTGCGCATTCCACCAACATTACGTCATAAAGTACGCAATTAAGACTAATTAAAATTCCCCGGGGTAAAATTCCTATCAATTCTTTCTCTCATCTCTCCCATTCAATTTACACATTCCAAAGTATTATACTTTATCAAAACTCATTAATAGGCTTCTAAACATGATAAGGAAGTTTTACGGGCCTCAAAACAAATAGGAGAGATGAGATGAAATGGGCCTAAAACAGGTCTAGGAATGACCCACAAAACAGTCCCAAACAAGCCCAAAAAGAATCAGAAAAACAGTCTATAAGTAGCCCAGAGAAAATGGGCCCTGGACAGGTCTGGGCTCGCTCGAGCGAAAGCCCAGACAGAACCTGGTCCGTGGGTTCGCTCAAGCGGACTGGGCTCTGTCCCAGTCCGGGTCGAGTGCAGAATTTGCACCTCTTCTTCTATTTTCTGATTTTTCTTTCCCTTCTTCCCTTATTACATATTTCACATATATTTGGGCTTCTCCTTGCCAATTCACAATCCATTAAAACACTAATACAATAAATCATTCCATTCCTATCCAATAAATCAAATACAACAAAACATTTCTATATCAAAACACTAACATTAAAACAATCATAGTTGATCCAAGGAGATGCATTACCAAGTGATTTAAGTTGTTGAAACATTAATTTGGAAAGCAAATAAACAATACCAATGTTCAATCATTCAAAGTTAAATCCATCCATTTGTAAGAAGAAAAACAATGTAGAATATAAAATCCATGAAATCATTCATATCAAGTAATAATCATCATATTAGCTGGATAATTTACTTGCCTTGGTCAAGAGATTCACAAAATCACTCCACCACACAACTATCTAGGGTACAAGGTCTTCCATCTACAAAAAGCCCTAAAACAAACCAAGAGCAAACCCTAGAAATCAATCCCTTCTCAAATCTCCATGAAAACTCTTTGCAATATGAGGAAAACATTCTAAATGGTTTGGAAAACCAAGATTTGAAGAAAGAAACCCATTGCTAACCTTTTTGAAGCTTCAAACAAGAAGAAAGCTCGAAAAGAGAAGTTGTCCCAGCTCAAATCCTTTGAAAATGGCATCCTTGGAAAGCCAAGAGAGGGAGAAGAGGATTCGGCGATCAATCCTCCAATTAGCATTCAAGAATAGAGGTTTCAAAGAGGAGAGAGAAAGTGCTGGGAGAAAACCCTAGGCTCCACTCTTTGTTGCAGGAAAATGAAAGAAAATGGGGAAGAAGAAGCGCCCATTGGCTTTATAAAGAGTTAAGTGGGCTGGGCCCATGGGGCCCCAACATTACAAAGGGCTGAAAACTAACATTTGTGGGGTCCCGGATGAAACGACGAAGGAGACAAAAATGTTCGTCGGAAAAATCTATTTTCTAAAAAGTATATTTTCCCCAATTTCTGAGGTTTTTGAAACTTAGGACAGATTTCGTGAAATGTCATTTTTGCCCTTTTTTCTCAAAAAAATGTGATTTCTGAGCATTAAATCAAAATGGTCAAAAACATGAAAGTTGCTAAACTTAATGAAATGAGTCAAAATAAACCAAATTTGTAATTTTTTAGAAATCAAGAGTAATTTCTCATAAAAATACATTTTACAAAGGCCGGGTCAAACTAAAGTCAACGGTCTTCAAAATCTCCAAGGCTATGAAAAATCTAGTCAAACTCAAAGACAAAGTCAAATCAACTCTAATCTCACTTAAAAATCTAAACCACGATTAAAACAATACTAAATAAAAGAACTGGCGGTCGGGGTCTTACACCGTCTCCTGTTTCGGACCGCCGGCTGTCCGTTTTGGAGCCTAAGTGTTGGAAAATCACATGTTTCGCTCGTAATTCTTAACTGGGAGTCCTATTTGCGAACCGTCAGTTCTTACCAGTTGCACTACTCTCGAGCGAAGTGCTCGTGCCAGTTTTCAATTTTTCCCTTGGCCGTTTCCCATTCCGGGCCCCCGGCGTGCGGTTTTCGTGCCTAAGTGTTGGAAAATCCCATGTTTCGCTCGAAATTCTCTAATCGGGAGTCCTATTTGTGAACCGTCAGTTCCAACAAGTTACTATACTTCGAACGAAGTACATGTGCCGGTTTTCGATTTCTCCCGCGGTCGTTTCCCATTCCGAGCCCTCGGCGGGCCGTTTTTTAGTCTAAGTATTGGAAAATCTCATGTTTCGCTCGTAATTTTCTAACCGGGAGTCCTATTTGTGAACCGTCAGTTCCTACAAGTTACTCTACCCTCGAGCGAAGTGCTCGTGTCGGTTTCTGACTTCTCTCGCGGCCGTTTCCCGTTCGGGGCCTTCGGCGGGGAGTTTTCAAATCTAAGTATTGGAAAATCCGTTGTTTTGCTCATAATTCTCTAACCGGGAGTCCTATTTGCGAACCGTCAGTTCCTAGAAGTTACTCTACCCTCGAACGAAGTGCTCGTGAAGGTTCTGATTTTTTCCGCAGCCATTTCCCATTCCGTGCCCTCGACAGGCCGTTTTCGAGACAAAGTGTTGGAAAATCGAATGTTTCGCTCGTAATTCACTAACTGGGAGTCTTATTTGGAACCGTCAGTTCCAAAACATTACTCTACCCTGGAGGGAAGTGCTCGTGCCAGTTACTGATTCTCCCGCAGCCGTTTCCCGTTTTGGCCCTTGGCGGGCCGTTTTCGAGTCTAAGTATTGGAAAATCCCATATTCGCTCGTAATTCTTTAATCGGGAGTCCTATTTGCAAACCGTCAGTTCTTCCCAGTTGCTCTACCCTCGAGCGAAGTGCTCATACCGGTTTTCGAGTTTTTCCGCTGCCGTTTCCCGTTCCGTGCCCCCGGTGGAACGTTTTCGAGCCTAAATGATGGAAAATACCATGTTTCACTCGTAATTCTCTAACAAGGAGTCCTATTTGCGAACCGTCAGTTCCTAAAAGTTACTCTACCCTCGATCGAAGTACTCGTGCCGATTTGCAAATTTTCCCAAGGTCGTTTCACGTTTCGGCCCACGCATTCCGTTTTAGTGCCTAAGTGTTGGAAAATCCCATATTTCGCTCGTAATTCTCTAACCGGGAGTCCTATTTGTGAACTGTCAGTTCCAACAAGTTACTCGAGCGAAGTGCTCGTGCCGGTTTTCGATTTCTCCCACGGCAATTTTTAATTCCGGGCCCTCGGCGGGCCGTCTTCGAGTCTAAGCATTGGAAAATCCCATGTTTCGCTCGTAATTCTCTAACCGGAAGTCCTATTTGCGAACCGTCAGTTCCTAAAAGTTACTCTACCCTCGAACGAAGTGCTCGTGCCGGTTTCTGATTTTTCCCACGGTCGTTTCCCGTTCCGTGCCCCCGGCGGGCCGTTTTCGAACCTAAGTGTTGGAAAATCCAATGTTTCGCTCGTAATTCTCTAACTGGGAGTCCTATTTGCGAACCGTCAGTTCCAACAAGTTACTCTACACTCGAACGAAGTGTTCGTACCGGTTTTTAATTTTTTCGGGGGCCATTTCAAGTTTCGGACCCCCGGTGGGCCGTTTTCGACCCTATGTGTTGGGAATCCAATGTTTCGGCCGTAATTCTCTAACCCGGATTCCTATTTTGATCCGTCGATCCCAACAAGTTAATCGACCCACGAGGGAAGTGCTCGTGTCGGTTTACCGTTCCGGACCCCCGGCGGGCCGTTTTCGAGCATAAGTGTTGGAAAACCCAATTTTTCACTCATAATTCTCTAACCGGGAGTCTTATTTGCAAACCGTCAATTCCTACAAGTTACTCTAACCTCGAGCGAAGTTCTTGTGCCGGTTTCCAATTTTTCCCACTCCCGTTTTCCATTGCGGGCCTCCGACGGGCCGTTTTCGAGCCTAAGTGTAGGAAAATCCTATGTCCTAGTTAAAATTCTCTAACCGGGATTCCTATTTGCGATCCGTCAGTTCCTACGGGTTACTCTGCCCTCGAGGGAAGTGCTCGTGCCAGTTTCCAATTTTTCTCCACGGCTGTTTCCCATTGCGGGCCTCCGATGGTACATTTTTCGAGCCTAAGTGTGTGGAAAATCCTATGTTTCAGCCGTAATTCTCTAACCGGGATTCCTATTTGCGATCCATCAGTTCCTACAGGTTACCCTACCCTCGAGGGAAGTGCTCATGCCGGTAACGATTTTTTCCGTGGCCGTTTTCCGTTCCGTGCCCCCGGCGGCCTTTTTTATCCTAAGCGTTGAAAAATCCCATGTTTCGCTCGTAATACTCTAATCGGGAGTCCTAATAGCGAACTGTCAGTTCCTACCAGTTACTCTACCCTCGAGCGAAGTGCTTGTGCTGGTTTTCGATTTTTCCGGCAGCCGTTTCCCGTTCGTCCCTAGCGGTCCGTTTTCGAGCCTAACATTGGAAAATCCCATGTTTCGCTCATAATTGTCTAACCGGGAGTCCTATTTGCGAATCGGCAGTTCCTACAAGTTACTTTACCCTCGAGCGAAGTGCTTGTGCCGGTTCCCGATTGTTGCCATGGCCATTTCCCGTTCCATGCCCCCGGCGGTCCGTTTTCAAGCCTAAACGTTGGAAAATCCATGTTTCCCTCGTAATTCTCTAACCGGGAGTCCTATTTGCGAACCGTCAGTTCCTACAAGTTACTCTGCCCTCGAGCCATGTGCTCGTGCCAGTTTCCAATTTTTCCCGTCGCCATTTCCCTTTTCGGGGCCCCGGCGCGCCTTTTCGAGCCCAAGTGTCGGAAAATCTCATGTTTCGCTTGAAATTCTTTAACCGGGAGTCCTATTTGGGAACCGTCAGCTCCAACAAGTTACTCTACTTCGAGTGAAGTACTCGTGCCATTTTTCGATTTCTCCCACGGCCGTTTCCCTTTCCGGGCCCTTGGCGGGCCGTTTTCGTGTCTAAGTACTAGAAAATCCCATGTTTCGCTAGTAATTCTCTAACCGGGAGTCCTATTTGCGAACCGTCAGTTTCTACCAGTTACTCTACCCTCGAGCGAAGTGCTCGTACTGGTTTCCCATTTTATCCGCGGCCGTTTCCCGTTCCTTGCCCCCGGCGGGCCATTTTCGAGCTAAGTGTTGGAAAATCCAATGTTCGGTCGTAATTCTCTAGCGGGGAGTCCTATTTGAGAACCGTCAGTTCCAACAAGTTTTTACACTCGAGAGAAGTGCTCGTGCCAGTTTCTGAGATCTCCCGCCAGTCGTTTTCCATTCCGGGCCCGGCGGGGTGTTTTCAAATCTAAGTATTGGAAATCCCATATTTTGCTCATAATTCTCTACTAACCGGGAGTCCTATTGCGAACCGTCAATTCTTGCAGGTTACTCTACGCTCGAACAAAGTGCTCGTGCGGTTTTCGATTTTTCTTCCAGTCGTTTCCGTTCTTTGCCCTAGGTAGGCCGTTTTCGAGCCAAAATGATGGAAAATCCAATGTTTCACTCCTAATTAACTAACCGGGAGTCTTACTTGCGAACTGTCAGTTACAAAAAGTTACACTACCCTGGAGGGTAGTACTCGTATCAGGTTTCAATTTTTTCAGGGGCCGTCTCTTGTTTCGGACTGCCGGCTGTCCGTTTTCGAGCCTAAGTGTTGGAAAATCACATATTTCGCTCGTAATTCTTTAACCGGGAGTCCTATTTGTGAACCGTCAGTTCCTACCAGTTGCACAACGCTCGACCGAAGTGCTCGTGCCGGTTTCCGATTTTTCCCACTGCCGTTTCCCGTTCCGTGCCCACGGCGGTCCGTTTTTTAGCCTAAATGTTGCAAAAATCCCATGTTTCGCTTGTAATCTCTAACAGGTAGTCCTATTGCGAACCTTCTATTCCTACAAGTTCCTCCTCGACCCGCGAGCGAAGTGCTTGTGCCGGTTTCCAAATTTCCCAAGGACGTTTCCCGTTCTGGGCCCCCGGCATTGCCGTTTCTGAGGCCTAAGTGTTGGAAATCCCATGTTTCGTTTGTAATTCTATAACTAGGAGTCCAATTTGCGAACCGTCAGTTCCAACAAGTTACTCTACACTTGAGCGAAGTGCTCGCACTGGTTTCTGATTTTTCCAGGGGTCCGTTTCCAGTTCCGGACCTCAGCGGGCCATTTTGAGCCTTAGTTTTGGGGAATCCAATTTTTCGGTCGTAATTCTCTAACCCGGATTCCTATTTGCGATCCGTCAGTTCCAACAAGTTACTCTACCCTCGAGGGAAGTGCTCGTGCCGGTTTTCGATTTTTTCGGGGGCCGTTTCCCGTTCTAGACCCCCAGCGGGCTGTTTTCAAGCCTATGTGTTGGAAAACCCAATGTTTCACTCGTAAATCTCTAACCGGGAGTTTTATTTGCGAACCGTCAGTTTCTATAAGTTGCTCTACCCTGAGGGAAGTGCTTGTGCTAGTATTGATTTTCTGGGGGCCGTTTCCCATTCCGGACCCCCGGATGGCCGTTTTTCGAGCTAATGTTGGAAAATCCCATGTTTCTCTTTTAATTCTCTAACAGGGAGTTCTACAATTAAGAAACCGTCAGTTCCTACAGGTTACTCTACCTCGAGGGAAGTGCTCGTGCCAGTTTCCGATTTTACCGGTGGCCGTTTCTCATTCCGAACACCCGGCGGGCCGTTTTCGAGCCGAAGTGTTGGAAAACCCAATGTTTCACTCATAATTCTCTAATCGAGAGTCTTATTTGCGAACCGTCGGTTCCCAAAAGTTACTCTACCCTGGAGGGAACTACTCGTGCCACTTTCTGACTTTCAGGGGGCCGATTCCTGTTTCGAACCGCCGACTGTCCGTTTTCGAGCCCAAGTATTGGAAAATCCCATGTTTCGCTTGTAATCCTTTAACCGGGGTCCTATTTACGAACCGTCGGTCCCTAAAACTAACTCTACCCTAAAGCGTAGTACTCATGCTGGTTTCCAATTTCTCCTGCGGCCGTTTCCCGTTCCGTGCCCCCGGAGGGCTGTTTTCGATCCTAAGTGTTGGAAAATCCAATGTTTTACTCGTAATTCTTTAACCGAGAGTCCAATTTGCGAACCGTCAGTTCCAACAAGTTACTCTACACTCGAGCAAAGTGCTCGCACTGGTTTTTTATTTTTTCGGGGGCCGTTTCTAGTTTTGGACCCTCGGCAGGCTGTTTTCAAGCCTTAGTGTTGGCAAATCCAATGTTTTCAAGCCTTAGTACCGGGCCCTCGGCGGGGTGTTTTCGAATCTAAGTATTGGAAAATCCCATGTTTTGCTCGTAATTCTCTAACCGAGAGTCCTATTTGCGAACCGTCAGTTCCTACAAGTTACACTACCCTCGAACAAAGTGCTCGTGCTGGTTTTCGATTTTTCCTACAGTCGTTTCTCGTTTCATGCCCAAGGCAGGCCATTTTCGAGCCAAAATGTTGGAAAATCCAATGTTTCGCTTGTAATTAACTAACCGGGAGTCTTATTTATGAACCGCTAGTTCCCAAAAGTTACTCTACCCTGGAGGGAAGTGCTATGCTAGTATCGATTTTTCTGAGGTCGTTTCCGATTCCGATTTTTCCAGGGGCCAATTCCTATTTCGGACCACCGGCTGGCCATTTTCGAGCCCAAGTGTTGGAAAATCCCATGTTTCGCTCGTAATTCTTTAACTGAGAGTCCTATTTGCGAACCGTCCATTCCTCAAAGTTACTCTACCATAGAGCGTAGTGCTCATCCCGGTTTCTCATTTTTCCCGCGGCCATTTCCCATTCCGGCCCCCCAGCGGGTCATTTTGAAGCCTAATTGTTGGAAGATCCTATCTTTCGGTCGTAATTTTCTAACCGGGAGTCCTGATTGTGAACCGTCAGTTCCTATAAGTTACTCTACCCACGAGGGAAGTGCTCGTGCTGGTTTTTTATTTTTCCGGGGGCCGTTTCCCGTTCTGGACCCCCGGCGGGCCATTTTCAAGCCTAAGTGTTGGAAAATCCCATGTTTCGCTAGCAATTCTCTAACCGGGAATCCTATTTGTGAACCATCAGTTCCTACCAGTTACTCTACCCGCTAGCGAAGTGCTCGTACCGGTTTCCGATGTTTCCCGTTCCGTGCCACCGGCGGGCCATTTTCGAGCCTAAGCTTTGGAAAATCCCATGTTTCGCTTGTAATTCTCTAATCGGGACTCCTATTTGCGAACCGTCAGTTCCTACAAGTTACTAAACCCTCGAGCGAAGTGCTCGTGATGGTTTTCGATTTTTGCCGCCGTCATTCCCCGTTCCGGGCCCCCGGTGGGCCGATTTCGAGCCTCAGTGTTAGAAAATCCCATTTTTGGTTCGTAATTCTTTAACCGGGAGTCCTATTTCCGAACCGTCAGTTCCTACAAGTTACTCTACCGTCGAGCAAAGTGCTCGTGCCGGTCACCGATTTCTCCCGCAGCCGTTTCCCGTTCCGTGGCCACGGGGGGCCTTTTTTTCCATAAGTGTTGAAAAATCCCATGTTTCGCTCGTAATTCTCTAACCGGGAATTCTTATTTGCGAACCGTCAGTTCCTACGAGTTACTCTACCCTCGAGCGAAGTGCTTGTGCCGGTTTCCAATTTTTCCTAAGGCCATTTCTCGTTCCATGCCCCCCTAACGGTCCGTTTTCGAGCCTAAACGTTGGAAAATCCTATTTTTTGCTCGTAATTCTCTAACTAGGAGTCCTATTTGCCAACCGGCAGTTCCTACAAGTTACTCTACCCTCGAGCGAAGTGCTTATGCCGGTTTCCGATTGTTCCCGCAGCCATTTCTCGTTCCGTGCCTCGGGTGGTCCATTTTCGAGCCTAAAGGTTGGAAATCCCATGTTTCGCTCGTAATTCTCTAACCCGGAGTCCTATTTGCGAACCGTCAGTTCCTACAAGTTACTAAACCCTCGAGAAAAGTGCTCGTGCCTGTTTCTAATTTTTCCCATGGCTATTTCCCTTTCCGGGCCCCCGGCGCGCCGTTTTCGAGCCTAAGTATTGGAAAATCCCATGTTTCGCTCTTAATTCTCTAACCGGGAGTCCTATTTGTGAACCATCAGTTCCAACAAGTTACTCTACTTCGAGTGAAGTGCTCATGCCGGTTTCCGATTTCTCCCGCGGCCGTTTCCCGTTCTGGGCCCTTGGCGGGCAGTTTTCGAGTCTAAGTATTGGAAAATCCCATGTTTCGCTCGTAATTCTCTAATCGGGAGTCCTATTTACGAAACGTCACTTCCTACAAGTTACTCGACCCTCGATCGAATTGGTCGTGCCAATTTCTGATTTTTCCCACGGCCGTTTCCCGTTTCTTGCCCCCTGCGGCCCGTTTTCGAGCCTAAGTGTTGGAAAATCCAATGTTTCGCTCGTAATTCTCTAACCGGGAGTCCTATTTGCGAACCATCAGTTCCAACAAGTTACTTTACACTCGAGAGGAGTGCTCGTGCCGGTTTTTTCTTTCTCCCGCGGCCGTTTCCCGTTCCGGGCCCTCGGCAGGGTGTTTTCGAATCTAAGTATTAGAAAATCCATGATTTACTCATAATTCCCTGACCGGAGTCCTATTGTGAACCGTCGGTTCCTACAAGATACTCTACCATCGAACAAATTGTTCGTGCTGGTTTCATATTTTCCTGTGGTCGTTTCCAGTTCCGTGCCCCAGGTAGGCTGTTTTCTAGCCAAAATGTTGGAAATCCAATGTTTCGCTCGTAATTAACTAACCGGGAGTCTTACTTACGAACTGTCAGTTACAAAAAGTTACACTACCCTAAAGGGTAGTGCTCGTGCCAGTTTTTGATTTTTCTGGGGGGCGTCTCCTGTTTCGGACCGCCAGCTGTCCGTTTTCGAGCCTAAGTGTTGGAAAATCACATGTTTCGCTCGTAATTCTTTAACCGGGAGTCCTATTTAAGAACCGTCAGTTCCTACCAGTTGCACTACCCTCGAGCGAAGTGCTCGTGCCGGTTTCCGATTTTTTCCGCTGCCGTTTCCCATTCCGTGCCAATGGCGGTCAGTTTTCGAGCCTAAATGTTGGAAAATCCCATGTTTTGCTCGTAATTCTCTAACCGGGAGTCCTACTTGCAAACCGTCAGCGCCTAAAAGTTCCTCTACCCTCGAGCGAAGTGCTCGTGCTAGTTTCCGAATTTTCCCAAGGACGTTTCCGGTTCCAGGTCCCCGGCATGCCGTCTTCGACCTAAGTGTTGGAAAATCCCATGTTTCGTTCGTAATTCTCTAATCGGGGGTCCTTTGTGAACCGTCAGTTCCAACAAGTTTCTCTACACTCGAGCGAAGTGCTCATGCCGGTTTCCAATTTCTCCTGTGGCCGTTTCCCATTTCGTGCCCCCGGAGGGCCGTTTTCGATCCTAAGTGTTGGAAAATCCAATGTTTTACTCGTAATTCTTTAACCGGGAGTCCAATTTGCGAACCGTCAGTTCCAACAAGTTACTCTACACTCGAGCAAAGTGCTCGCACTGGTTTTTTATTTTTTCGGGGGCCGTTTCCAGTTCTGGACCCTCGGCAGGCTGTTTTCAAGCCTTAGTGTTGGGAAATCCAATTTTTGGGCGTAATTCACTAATCCGGATTCCGATTTATGATCCGTCAGTTTTAACAAGTAACTCTACCCTTGAGGGAATTGCTCGTGCCAGTCTCTGACTTTTTCGAGGGCCGTTTCCCGTTCCGGACCCCCGGCGGGCCGTTATTATGCCTAAGTGTTGGAAAACCCAATGTTTCACTCGTGATTCTCTAACCGGGGAGTCTTATTTACGAACTGTCAGTTTCTACAAGTTACTCTACCCTGGAGGGAAGTGCTCGTGCCAGTATTGATTTTTCTGGGGGCCATTTCCCATTCCGGACCCCCGGCTGGCCATTTTCGAGCCTAAGTGTTGGAAAATCCCATGTTTCTCTCGTAATTCTCTAACCGGGAGTTCTATTTGCGAACCGTCAGTTCCTACAAGTTACTCTAACCTCGAGCGAAGTTCTCGTGCCGGTTTCTAATTTTTCCCGCGGTCGTTTCCCATTGCAGCCCTCCGACGGGCCGTTTTCGAGCCTAAGTGTTGTAAAATCCTATGTTTTTATCGTAATTCCCTAACCAGGATTCGTTTGCGATCCGTCAGTTCCTACAGGTTAGTCTACCCTCGAGGGAAGCGATCATGCCAGTTTTCGATTATACCGGGGGCCGTTTCCCGTTACGGACACCCGGCGGCCGTTTTCGAGCCAAAGTGTTGGAAAACCCAATGTTTCACTCATAATTCTCTAACCGGGAGTCTTATTTGC